>BMAW01008854.1:1064530-1086921 GCA_019974015.1 Nephila pilipes | reverse complement strand
TGGGGGAGGGGGGAGATTTGGAAAAGCGTTGGAACGATTGTATCACCCTAAAAGGTGATTAACAATGATGAATAAAAAAATGAATAAAAAATATATGTTGATGAATAAAAAAAAAAAAATTGCAAAAAAAATGTTGTTTTCAATGTTAGTCTCAGGAGTTATTGATTGATGTGTTACTTCAGTCATGGATTATTCGACTTTGTGAATCAGAAAAGTGCAACCTTTAAAGTTTAACAATCCAGCGCTTATTCATGTTTCGTTTTGACTCTTTATACAAATTAATTTCTCATAATAACAAATCACAATTGAAAACTGGTCTATCAATTGTAATTTTGCTTCATTAGTCATTACGGAAATATAATGAGCAAAACGGTTAAAAAAAACTTTGTTAAGGACATATGTTACATGCTAAAAATTCGATTTAGCAAAATCCGATCCATAACAACATAAAATCCTGATATCATTTTATATAAAATAATGACAAAATTAGAAAAATAGAAATAAAAAAAAATTAAATATTTTATTGCAAATATTCTAAAATAAGTTTATAACAGTTTATAATTCGGTGAGATGTAACTGAAAAGCATTTGAACTTTTTTGTTACAAATCACCCTACAATACTTATCTTTTGTTCGGTCTATAACAAATCAAACCCTTTGAAATATACTGCTGAATTTTAACAGTTATTTTACGAATTTCAAAAAAGTTGATAATTTATTCCTGCATTACATATTATTTATCAAGCTTTAATTTCTGCAAATTTTTTAATCAAATCTTTTATATTTGAAGAGAACAATAACATTCTTCTTTTACAGATATTTTCATTCTACTTATTACAACTGTTTTCACCGGATGCAGAGATGAGTGTGTAAGCAATCTTTCTTTAATTAAAATTTTGGAAAAGTCTTTTCTCGTGCTTTGAATGAAATATTCGGGAAAAGAAAAAAAACTTAAAAATATTGATAGACCTTGCGAAAATTATTTAAAAAGTAAAAGATTAAGAAAAATGAATTATTTGATGGAGGAAAAGAGAAGTTAACCCATAAAATTCGTCATTATAATTTGAACAGTAAATTATTTGATATCATGAAGAATCTAAATTATTTTCAAGACACTGTTTGGCGTGAATATATTGTTTTACAATTAATTGAATTACAATTATCAGTACCATTTAAATATTTGTTTGAAAATGCTTTTGTGTTGTAGAAATATTTGATGCAATTAAGGACTTAAATGATACTTCAATGATAACTATTCTTTGTTGTATCTTAAAAGAACAGAAAATGTTTGTCTCTATTTTATTTTATAAAATATATAAATAATTGGTGGGGTTTGAAAATTAACACATTAAATTAAATTTCTTAAAAACTTACATTGGGGTTTTTTAAAGTCTGTGGGGAATACGCGGATAAGAAAGGATTATATTAATAAAATAAAGAAAAAAATTGAATCTCCCTTGTAGAAGTTCAGTCTATATTTTTCGATACTATTCTCTCAAATTGATAAGTGAGAGATGGTGAAGTTTTATGACTTGAAAGCTAGATATGCGACTTGGCTGCGCCAAACAAGGTCAAACTATTATCTAGATTGTTTGAAAAATGGAAGAAAAAAATTGGTTCACAAGGAGAGTCGAAACATCGCTTTCGTATCCCGGGGGCGTGTCACCCATGTTTACCACAGACAATAAACTTCCTGGGAGAGAAAAAGAACTCTACGGTACCTCGAGATCATGATCACAAATTGATGAGCTTTGTGGCTTTCTCTTTTGATTAAATAATATATTTTCATATCTTTAATAATTATCAACTGCTTCAATAATAAAATTGTAATTTCTAAATAAAATGGAATGTAGTAAATATCCTTTACAGCGAGTATGACATACCTCCTCCTCTCCGGAACATAAATTCTCTTTACATTTTAAGTTTCTTTAACAGTTTTTAAAATATTCTTCAGAGAGTATTGTAAGTTCTTTTTAAAAAATGTGAACGAGCTCGAAAATGGCGTGAAGAATATATTTTTTGAAGTATAGTTTTTTTTTATTAACGTCGCACTAAAAGCAACACGAGGGCTATTGGTGACGGGCTTCGTAATTTTGAACCACGGTCAAGTGACGTATATTTTTTGAAAATACAATCAATATAAAGGATTTAATCGTATTTAAAACTTTTTAATGTAGCAGAACTCGACACTGATATAAATAATTAATTTTTCAAAAATGCAATGAATACAAAATATATAATAGTATTTGGAACCTTTTTACGAGAGAATTTATTTTTTATAAATACGATCAATTACACAACAACAATCAAATGATTCGCGAGTGCCCGTTCTTAACTCTTCGCTTAATCTGATTATGTTTATAATCATGAAAATCTATTTTTTAGAATTTTCCTACCCCATCACTGGTGTATTAATAATACATATTTGATATGAAATAAGGAAAAAAAAAAGAGTGAAGAGAGATAATTTTGTGATAAGTACAAGAGAATTTTTTATTATTAAATTTTTATTGTTACTTTTTTTCATAATATGATCAATTACTAAATATATAATTGTATTTGGAACTTCTTTATGAGTGAATGTACTTCACCTTAACGGAAGTTGAATGATGTTCAATCATCGAGCATTTCCGAACGGGTGAGTTATTTGAAGAAGGAACTCAACTTACCTAGTGTATGTGTCCAACAAAGAAACTTAAAAAAATTCCTCAATGAAATATTCCTAGGCTTACACACATAACCTATTTGCTACATACAGTAAATGCACCACATTTTCAGTCGCATTCTAACGCTTATTTGCCTTTCATCGCAGTCAGTGCGTGTGAATTTTATTTCATTTTACACGGACAGCTCGCAAAGAACTGGATACGTTGGCTATAGGGTCGTTTCCAATGACATCAGGCATAGTTACCAGCTAGGTACTTCTTGCAGTATCTATACTGCCGAAGCTGTCACCATTTACAGTGCTCCTATATCAGTCCACTGTTCGCAAGTTCATACTGACAACATGAGCGTCTTGAAAACATTGGTGAACCCGGACCATTAGAGTCAGCCTATTCTAAAGTATTGATTTAAATTATCATTCCAATATTTTGAAATATTTGCATTTCTTTGTTATCTCAAATTGTAAGCATATATTATCATTATGTTTACTGTTTTTGAGTTGTATCCCCAAACTCAAGGTGGGGAGAATGTTGCATCACGATCAAACTCCATGACAGGCAAGTTTCTCTGTTGGAGAGTGGCAACAGATGTAAGAGGAAAAAAAGGCTGTAACGGTCGAGTTGTTTTTTGAAAAGGACGGCGAAAGAAAAAAGCGTTTAATATTTGTGCTGTTTTAATTTAAATATGTTTCCTACAGCGTTGTCATCTTGAACAAAACTGCCTAAATTCATTTTCACAATCAATCCTAATAGGAACTACATTTCTGGCAATTTGATCGTGATGCAACAACCCTATTGTAACGAACCTGCTTCGACTCTTCTCCGCAACGATATTCGAAAAGGGAAAAGCGGTATTTTTTAGAAATTTCGTCCCCTTAACCTTGAAGACAAAATGGTGTTTCTCGAAAATGCTGGAATCTTACCGATATCTCAATTAAGGCGAAATTTATGGACGATTCTTTAATCTTCCCTGAGACGTCACAACTGGCCAGAACAGCTATAAATATAAAGAGATGCGAAGCGGGGGGTCGATATTAATAGAATGTGTCTGCGGAGGAGTTGCCGGTAGCGTGGCCGAGTCAATTTGCCGGGAAGACCAGAGTCCATATTACTTTGGTGAGTCATCCGTTGTGCGAACTAGTAAGTTCAACATTATTGAAAATGCAGAGTCCTGCTTTGTACTCGTTTGTGTTGCTGACCTGTGCAAGTGCTGTTTTTGTTTATGCTTGAGAGGTTAATCTGTACAAGGTTTGCCCCCGCCCTGATTATTAATGAATGAAGTGTTATTTGCCATAATCCTCCGTAATGGACTGATTTCATTTATGCACACACAAGAATCTTGTAACACTATAGTGGCTGACATCGCAGATATCCTTATCAAAATTGTAGTATGGGTTTTATGAAATTTTTTTTTGCATATTTACCCATGTAGATATTTTAGGAAATAAACAAGCGAACTCGGCCACATGAACGGCAATGTATTCCGCTACAAGATATCAAACTTTTAGTTTTTGGGAAGCCCATAATTGGAAACTTGTCCGTGGTTCGTTGCGAAGAGCGGGTTGTCGAATTGACTCATCTTCGAGGTATTTCATCACCATCGTCACATATTCTTTAACTCCTCTTTTTTAATTTGATTGACCTGACTCTGGAAAAACCCAATTATTTTTTTAAAGAAAAATTGTATTTTTACACCAAATTTAAGGTTTTAACTCTTTAATCTTTTACCAATATTTTAATCTTTATTAGGTTCAAATAAAAATAAATTACCTCAAGGTCTTTTCAACTAATGTTTTAAAAAATATCAGATCTGGCTATGCTGCGCAAAACATTGTTGAAATCCTATCAATCACTCCAACTTCTCTTCACATAAAAAAAAATTATTTATAAATTATTTTTCAAGGTTATCATGTTAATAAAGTTATAAGATAGTATTTGAAAGAACTGCAACCCATTCGTTTCAAACTCGTATTAGCTATAACAATAAGTTTGTTAATATACTAGTTTTGTTTAAGCACGCATAGGTGGCAGTTAATTTACGTAGCTATTTTTAAAAGTTATTACAAGCTTGCAGTCTTTATTTGGACTGAATTTACATAATTTAATTAACATAATTTATTACCATATTGTGATAGTTAACTTACAATATCATATAATTTTATTTTTTTAAAATAAAAAATTAAAACTGTCTGTCCTCAGAAGTTCTAAAAAATTATATTTCTTTTGAATATAAAGAATTAGTGGTAGACCTACAGCTACTAAGACATGGAGCAGAAATCTACCTTTTTTAATAAATGCCTCCAGAGTAATTTTTTCATGTTATTATAACAGTTAAAACAGAAAACAAAATGTATACTGTTTTAATAGTATACAGTTAATAATACACACACACACAAAATTCTTTCTACAAAATTTTAAAGTGAAGTGGTATGCAAAGAAGCACAAGATATTAAACAAATAAAGATTTTATTATACAAATCAGCAGTCTAAGACCTGCATGACATTTCTATATAATCTGAAAAATATAACATTGTTCAAGTGTATAAGTAGATTGAGAATAGTTTTTAGGAAATGATTTTCTTTTTGTTGCACTGAGAAATTCCACTTGCATAATAGCTTGTTTTGCAGAGGAGAACATCTCAAATTCTTCTAGTTTTGTACATCTTCACAGCAGAAACAAACAAACAAAAAAAACCTTGAATAACTTTCCAAAGATCTTTCAGGATTTTATACATTTGGGTACTACACATACAGCATAGTGAAGCAATAAATAATAAATTTAAAATAAAAAAAATTCCGATATTAACCTTGAATAGTATCATCATGACCATCTAAGTAGTACACTTAATAAACACAAATCAAAAAGCAATGCCATTTTTTAAAGATACATATAAAATTTAACATTGATTTTAAATTGAAGGTAACAAATTATCATGAATTTACATTCAAAGAAAACTTTCTAGTATAATAAGGTAAAACTCACTTTTAATTCACATGTTACATATATTACAATCTTGAATACAATGACAGTTCCAATAATTTTCTTTTTTATAACAATATTGCATATTTTAATATATGATAGGCAAAACTCTTCCTTTTAGCACCCCCTCCCCATCTTAGATGAAGGAAAATATCAATTATAAATAATAAAACAACTTTTTTCAAGTTTTAAAAGAAGTTAGGATTCAACATTTCTTTTCAAAATCTAACAAAATAGAAATTCAATTTGACTAGAAGAGCAACGTTTATTGCAAAACAAAGAATGTGAAAAAATATGGTTTAACATTTGCATGATTTAAAAATATATATGATAACTAAAATACATTACCGAAAAAAGCGGGGGAAAATTCTTTTGTTTGGCTATTTACTAGCAAAACCCATTCAGTTCCTATAAGGCTTGTGCATATTCCAAGTATCATATTACACAAATAAGGATGATTAAATCAAGCACAATAATAATATACTAGTTCAAATATAATTATATTCAAGTCATATACCCATAAAAAAAAATCAGCACCCTTTTATTAATTAAAAACTTGGATAATAAATACAAATTTTAAAATTTAACTTTATTAGTATATTGGCAACATCAGCAAAACAAAGTCTTATATATAAAAATGTGGTGGAGAATAATTTCACCTTAGATATATTCAAGATGATGATCTCAAAATTTTGTCTAAAAGAAATTCATATGTAAATTAAAACAATAAAAGTTTCCTTTTATGTGAAACCCTCAGAGGCTGACCTTTTTTAGAAAAGTAACTGCTTCATGACCCTGTGGTACCTTAGTAATCTTCTCCCATGAGGTTTAACAATGTTTGATAAACATAGGTGATGTGCCCCGAGGATTTAACTCTTGCACCATAAACCTCAAATTTCACTCACCCCTTTTATTTGAAGTGTGATAAAATACAGTAAAGAAATGTATTATTCAATTAGCCAAACTAATTGCATTGAAAATAAAATACAACTATCACAGCTCCTAATACTTATTAAATGATAAATTTACTCAGAATGAAACATTTCCTAACTAATCAAGTAAAAAAAAACAACAACATAGTTTTTAAGATATTTTTGAGATACATTCATTATATTCTAAATACAAAATAAGATGGCAATGAGCAAAAATAAGACATTTACTTTTGAGAATAATGTACTACTTCAATTCAAAGATACTTGGGTTGCTTTCCCCTTTTCAAATGCAGTCTCTTCATATTAAAAATTTCCCTCTACTCTGCTTATAACCATGTAAAAAATTAAGAAATAATGTCCATTTATTATATTTTTACACATAATTTTAAATTGTTTTTGCTCTTTCAACATGTTTAAGTATTTACACAAAGATTCTTGCATCGTATAACAAAATGAAAATTTTTTGTAAATTTGTTGTTGAATGTAAATGTCGAAATAAAGTCATTAGCATACAACTATTTAAGGATGCCTTCCTGTAATGTTAAAGATTATGATCTCAAATCTCAGAGCATCTTTTCACACAGAAAAATGCTCCAACATTAATTTCACAATCTGACTTTGCCATCCTATGGAAAACAGTATGTCTCGTCTGAATTAATTTACTTCAGCTTATAATCTAAGCCATTTTATTTATGATTAAGGAAAAAAATGTATATTTATGGAATGCTTCTACATTTTAAAGACACATAATAAATTAATGTGCTACAACATCAAGAATTTATTTGAAAACAGAAATTTTTTCAGTCAGAAAATATGTTCCATGATGGATTAGGCTTGTAAGTAATTTACTAATAAAAGGCCATGGTAAAAAAATAAATAAATGTAGATAATTGATTAACGAATATCACAATCTAGAGAAATAATATAATCCCAATCCATAGTTCCTGCATAATAATTTGCAGAGCAGTGTGCTATCTGTATTATTCATTATCAGACCTACCTGATGTGTTCATTGTTTACAAGCAATTCATTCTATTTACTTTGGCACCAATGCTTTAGACCGAAATGCTCATTAACAGGAACAAAATACTCCCTCTGTCCCTTAATAGTAGCAAGTGAATATTTGAATGGGAATTATTGGCTTAAATTTTGTAGTAGAATAAAATTGTAAAGCCTTCAATCAAAATCAATGTTTCATGACATCTATCATTTGTTCGAACACATCTTCCAATTTTTAGGTTAACCAAATTATTTTCTAATTTCGCACGATAATAGAAATCACCCCCCCCCATTGAGTATCAAACCCTTGTAAAAATAAGACAAAAAAAAGTTTACAGGCAAAGATCAAGCTATCATTGTCCAGTTTTTGATGCATCAAGAGAAAAACGAAAAGAAGCAGAGAAGTGCAATTACATTAGCTACAAACTATTCAAGTGCAACAAATTACTATATCAAGAATTTGGAAATATGCTTCCAAAAACATTTGTTAAGATGAATCATATGCTAATATTAATTCTTTGAAAAATATTGTAGATGTAATTGCACAGATTATGGAGAACTTAAAGACATAATCCTCTCAGTACAAAAAACACCATAAGATCAGCAACTCATGCCATTGAAGTTTGCCAATCTGCATTATTCCAAATTTTGAAAAAAGGAAAAGCCACAAAACGAATTTCAAGCATCACCCTTACCATTTTTACAGAAAGGAATAAGAAAGATTTCCCAGAATGTTGTCTGTCAAAAGCACTTCCTTGACCTACAAGATTAAAATGCAGTAACAAAATTATTAAAAAATACAGAAACTATCTGAACCTTCAAAATAAAAATTAGGAGTAATACTTTTAATCTAGTCCTTTTCATAATAAATGTTGCATTCTATATTTCCTTTTGCTACTATTATTATGGGACAAAAGATGTAAATCATTTAAAAACTAGCCTGAAGTACCATTTATGAAAATAAATGGAAACTTATCAAAATAAATTTAAATATGCAATGACTTAAAATAGTTTTCATACATTTATTTAAATGATTGCTATCAAATGGTTTAAAAAAATTCTAACATGTTTTGATATGTGTTATAAATTTTTACTTGAAAAAATTAACGTAATTTTACATAACAAATAATGTAAAATAAGAATTTCTAAATATTATTTAAAAATACAATTTATTTTCCTCTCTGAACAAAGAAGGCTTAAAACAAACAGTACATTTTGAAGCTGCTTCAAATATAAAAGTAAACAACATAATTTGCAATCTTCCTAAATCACTTCAGAAAGATTAATATCAGTAATGAATGATGAAATCAATGTTTTTTTTTGGAAAACTCTCTCTCTATATATATGTACACAAATACATATATAGAGTCATTGCATATGTATATACTTTTGCATATCACTACTTTTACTAACTTTGAGTCAAAAAATAAAACATACTAAGTTATTCAAACATTTCTAATGCCACTCTCAACTCAGCAGAATTTCTACTTAAATAAATAAACATCATTTTAATGATGATATGTACAGACAAAACATTATGGAAATAATAACAATAACTATTTCTGTCCTAATTAAGAGGGTACAAAAAGAGCCATAACTTTTTTCCATTAACAAGAATAAATTAAATTTTTGTCAATTAACATTGTATTAAGATTTTGTACTGTTATCATTCTAAGTTTTTGTAAAAAAAAACTTAGATTTTAAATTAATAAGAAGCAAAATTATATACATTTTCATTCACACAGTTTCCACGATGTTTCTGAGATTCTTCTTTGAATAAAAACTAATTGATAGGTAGTATTAAAAATTCTGAATCATAGTTTTAAAAACAATTCCAAGCACATCAATAAAGATATCAATTTTAGAATATAAATAATTTACCACTGACTTATTTAATATTATGCACAAAAGTGATACAAACTTTTATAGAAATGATTTTGGAAAATGGATCTCTTTAATATATTTCTTATGTTACAAAAATGTAGGGGAATTGAAGTTTTAGGGAAATTTTTATTAGATTTCTTTAATACTTTATTCTTTTATACTTTCTTTATTAGATTTTTTCAAACATAGCCGCAAGTTCTTGGTTTCGATTCACACGTGTTATAAACGGGGACTTTCCCATTCTTTGGAATGCCAAGCTTAATAACGTGTAAAAATTTAATAAGTTTACACGCTAAAAAGTTAGTCCACCTGGCTTCTGCAATATAAAAATTAACACTGCATTCAAATACATCAGTTTGCTCCTATGTAGATGTTCTGAGAGGCACAGATTCTTGGATATGTGTTGATCCCAACAACATTCAGCTCGGTGCCTCTCCCTTCCCTGCTATGCATTTTATTATCAATAAAGAACAAGTTTAAGTTTCAAAATGCCTGCTGTCTCTGCCATGACTAATAAATAATTAAAATATGTTTGGATGTAGGAAAAAACAAAGCATAATATAAATATATATTGTAGCCTAGTTTAAAATTATATTTCTTGGAACTAACAATTAAAATTTGTATTTAATTCTTCCTTATCTTTTAGATCACCCAAAACAGTATTATTCATATGCAAAAAGAGAATATCACAATTCATTGTTTCGCTCTAGTCCATGGGAAATTCATTACAGAGATGAAACAGATTTAAGACATTAGAGTTATATATACACACAATGTTTCTAATTTATAAATTTCAGTGAGAATTGATGCAAATGACTTAGCTATTTGTACTAATTAGAGGCAATGAAGTAAAAAGTTTCCTTATTTCACATGGTTTAGAAATAAGATGTAAATATAAAAAATATTGAATCATTTATTTAAAAATGGAATTTTTTTTGAAATCAATTTCATTAATATAAAGAGAGTTAAAAAAATTAATGTAATATTTAAATATAATTATTTACCTCCCAAATATTCTTCATTCTTCCTTAATTTAGTATAAGTTTAAATTCTAATTGAATCATGAATTTTTAATTTTTTAGGAGTTAAAGAATTTTTTTTTAAATTTCCTAAACCATTTACATCTATAAATAAATCTAATTTAAAGGTTCTATAATAAAATTAGTTATAAAACTAAGTATTTAATTTTTCATCTTGCATTATATGTACATAAGAATCCCACAAAATTTTAGAACTTTAATTGAAAGTGGTTAACTTTCTCAATGACAGCATTTTAAATTGTATTTGCAAGTGTGTAAATATAATATACACATTTGTATATGTATATAAACAGGGTGACTTATGTACGTAGTGTACTGAAGGTGAAGTATAGACAAGACTTCTTTACTCACACATAAAAAAAATAACAATTAAGTTTTTTAAAAAATTCCTTGTAACCAAATGACTTAAGACTAGACCATTTCAACAAAGTTCAAGACATGAATGACATCAGTAAATACAACACTGTTTACAGCAGATAGTTTAAATCTATTATTACTCTTTTCTTCAAACAATTTAAATGTCTGTCTTCCTTCATCATTAACTTCAATTCCAGCCTGATATTTAAATATATATATATATGGGGGCAAGGAGATCAAATCAGATTTCACCCTTTATCTCAAGAAATATTTTGACCTTTCTTTCTTTCTTTTTTTAAAAAAAAGATACAGTATTTCAGAATATTTGGTCGTAAGAAAACACTGAAGTCACAGTAAGTAATATAAGAAAAATCCTCATATGAAGGTCCAACAATAAGTGTACTAAAAATTAAAGACAATTATATGCAATTCATTTTCTCCCAATAGTTTACATTTAATGTATGAGGATTTTTTAAAAAAATTTCCACTAATAAGTTTTTTAAATTTATTTACAATAATTTACGATTAATTATGTTTTCAGTGACAGTGTAGATGACATATGAATTGAAAATAAATTTAATGCAAAGTGGAATACAAAATTAAACATCCAAATTTCATAAAGAAATTATTTTCCAAAACAATATGAGGAAAATATCTAACTCAATTATATATCTACTTTAATAACACAACAATGAATAAAAACTATACAAATATACATAAAAAAGTAAAATGACAAACAACTCTAAATAACTACATTAAAATATTTGTAAATAGAACTCTCCAGTTAAACTTAACAAAAGACAACAAAGTTAACAATGTGTATATTTATCAATCAACACATTAAAAAATTGTATTTTTACATATTACTTGAAAAAAGATTCATAATGACTTTTTAGCCTAATCATACAGATTCAAAAAAAAAAAAAAAAAACATTTGAATTAACAAAAATAAACTAAATTTTCTAAAACACAGTTACTGAAAGCCATTATATCAAGTACCATGCAATAAATGCACTATGACTATCTTGCATTTACCATATAATACTTTTTTGATTCAGATTGATTTCACAGATATACTAAATTTTGGAACAGCAATTGACAAATGAATTCTGTAACATATATTTCAAATATTGCCCTTTCAAACAACCTAAAGCTAAAATCAGTCAAATTAATTGAGCATCAACTTTTAGTGATAATTTTAAAGCCATTCTAAGACAGACCAATTGAAAACTATAAAAATGTTTCTGAATATATTCCCTTTAACAGCATTTAGATAATTTTTCACATTACTATATTTTTTCTTTAATAGAGAAATGTTACATATCATAATCATACTATTTCAAGTCATGCCTGATTTTCCATATTAAAATTAGAACCTGCATGATTTCAATTAGATTGAATTACTAATATTAGTTATTGAAAAGAAAATGGGTAAAAATGAGCACAACAGCTTAAAAATCTTAAAAACATATATAAAGAAGAGAGAGATTTATAAATTAATAATAGTCTAATATTGAATTAATCTTCCCATTTGTAATAAAGAATCATTTTTCAAGAAAAGACCACCATACTCAAAATTGTCAAAAACAAAACTTAATTAAAACTCCTGAGAACTGCTAAAATACAAGAAAACCTTACTTGACAATTAAAGGGGTAAAAAAATGACATAAAATAATATGAATGAACTAATAAAGATATAATCCAGAATAATCCATTAACTATGATTTATGAACTAATCACAACTTCATATATATATAGGTCTGTAATAATGGTAAAAGTTCCACACAAAAAGCAAATTCATATGCAATTAAAAATACAAAATTTTTTAATGAGTGGTATCTAGATTTTTGTTGGTTTAATGAACATCAATTTAAAAAGTATATTGCTGAGTATTTAGTTTAATCTGAATAATTTATCGAAACTTATATTCACAATACTTCCAGTTTTACATCATTTAATTTTAACCAATCCTACACTCATAGTAAAAGTTAAATTTTTTCCACTCCAATACCTGGTACAGAGGTGTAAATTCTTTTAACCCAAAGAAAAACATTTGCATCAGATATTTTCAAAATGAAAATTTAATCAAAATAATTTTTCAAGTGACGATCATTAATTCTGAAGTATTGAAATTGAATATCTATAAAAATCCTAAATTATTGCAGAGTAAAAATTGAATAAAATTATTACGACTTAAGCCATGATTTGTTTCATGATAACTAATGACTCAGGGAATGTAATAGCTTTGAACTCAACATTATATTCAAGAAATGTTTATTTAATCATAAAAAGGATTTTAATAATTTTTTTTTCTTTTCTTATATTACATATAAACTTCCATTGACTAAAATTCAAATCCTATTTTTACTTTGCATAGTTACAACATTTCTTTGGTTGCAAAGAAATATTTTCAACCTCATACTTTCATCAAAAAACATTTCTTACCATAAATATCATATTTATAGTAAAAAATATGGATCCAGCTTTGTGATATGCGCCATTAGCGTCACAAGAAGTCATGCATTTAAGCAAAGTGGAGGGTGAAAGTCTAGTTTGTGGGACATATTTGATCAAGTGCTCACTCGCACATTGGAAGAAAGGTCTCACAAACAAGTCTTTGGCCTCCAGTGAAAGATCCGAAAAGTTTTACAGGAAAAGACCACATTTTCAGTTTAGGTCCCATTACTAAGATAAATGCAGTAAAATACTAAAATAAGTCTTCATTTGATCTTAACATCACATAAGAATTTCTATATTACATATTTTTTAAAAAAATCTAGAACTGGTTTCAGCCATACAAAATGGTATTTCTGGTTCTTCTCTAGTTGAGATGAAGAAACTGAGAAATGCTAAAGAAAAAAAGGATTGTGGTTTCAATAAAGGTTTCATGCTAAGATGAATGCAAACATCGTCAGCAAAATAAAAAATTTCTCTTTCCATTTCATACATCATACATTTTCTAAATTTCAAATACATATATAAAAAAAGATGGGAGAGGAATATTTTGAAGTAGAATTAAAAAAAAAAAATCAAAATGGTGACCCTTGTTCTTTTCTAGATAGGCTGGGAGAAATGGGAAGATACTGGACGGATCCTTCCTGCATTATGATGGGTAGGTGGGTTAAAACATCCACTCATTGAATCATCATGAAGATCACGCCCATTAAGACTCCTCCTCCAATGCAAGCCACAGCAAAGATGGCTGCAATGTAGCAAAACAGATTGCTATTCTTCCTAAATAATGTTTCTTCATCCTAGAAACAAAACACAGAATACTTCAGATAGTTTATTTCTTAGAAACATATGCTAATTTCACAGGGTGAAAAGACAAATACAAAATATTGAAAGTCACTGAATTATAATTAACTATTCTTATAATTAAATAACAAGACAATCAGTTTATAAATGGTATTAAAATAAATGCCTGTTCATTTAGTTTGGGACAATTCTATACATGAAAATAAGTTAAAAAATAAATAACATTATACATTTGGTGGATGGGAAAAGTTCCTTTAATGTACCTTTTTAATCAGGCATCAAGAAAACAATCCTTAGGTTAAATAACATAACAGCCAGAAAAAAAAAATTGATCTATATTATATCATTCCTCATGGAAGAAATGATATTCTGAATTTGAATATTTCATTTATGATATGCTTATCACACCTCTGCATACCATTAACTAAATATAAAAGATAAAAACTCAAGAGTCTTTAATTTTTGCTTCGCTGATGAAAAAGTTTTTAAATATTAAAGTACAATCACAGGATAGTAATAATTATCAACACTCACAAAATAATAACAACATCCCACAACAACATGAGCATTATTCTAATGAAGATATCATTTAGCAAAAAAGTAAAGGCAATTAGAGATGGGCAACTTACTCATCTGAACTGATTAAGAAGGAGTGTACCAAAAACCAAAACAAATTTTTATAGAAAAATTTCCATGATTTCTATTTATCAAATAAATAAATCAAAAATACACTTACACAATAACCATCAGGAAGATCACTAGTATCATCCAGTGACACCTTACTTCCAGGTATTTCTCCTATCAAAGAGTAAAAAAATATTCTATTGAACTATAAACTTCCTGGAAAGAGTTAAAATTAATAATGAAATATTTGTACAATCATAATATGGATTTAATATTGAAAGAATGATACATTCTTTGAAACAGGAATCCCTAAGACATCACCTCAGTTCATATCAAGAATGTGGTTATATAAATAGATGCAATGTGTATACTAATTTGATAATAATTTAAGATAAAGTACAAGTAGAGAAAAAATTAAATACTATGCAATTATAACATTGCTTTTTACAAAATCATTAAGTTTGAGAACACTGTTTAAAAAAAACATGTAAAATAAAATGACTGCACACAATTATAAAAGTTTAATTAAATGCTAATTGAGTCTAGTCAGCTTTCAAGTTCTTATAAAATTTTCAAAAAAGGATTTATTTTTTTTAATAAAGCCAGAGAATTTGGCATGAAACTTTATAAATTACAATAAGCAAAAATCGAAAATATTACATATTTATTGTTTTGCACTAATTTTCTAAGATTTTTTTTCCCCCAATTTGGAATAATCAGACAAATATAGTACAACATATATCAAAACACAATAAGACAAATCAGATATAATAGCAAATTCTTCATAAAATCTATTAATAAAATTTTCAATAGTTTAATTTTTAACTTTTGAAACTAAATACTTATTTAAATGAAGTAATAACACATAAAGATATTGAAAAATTAACACAATTCTTTTAAAAATTACCTTTTATTTTCACAATATTAAACTTTTCATTTTTATTTATTGTAAATTGAATATGTGATAGAAATTTAAAAAAAAATTAAAAACTCAAGTAAATTACCCATTGGACATAAAGTCAGGTAATCCAGAATTGGACCCAATATTTCATCTCGGTGCAGCTCCACATCTAAATCATGAACTTTTAAGATTTCACTGCATGGAAATCAAGGATAAAAATATATAATAAAATTTTAATAATAATAATAATAATAAAAAAAAAAAAATTAAGCACATCAAAATTAATTTTTCTCCCCAATTCCTTACAGTTTGCATAATAAGCCAGGAAACTTTTGATAAACAAACAACTTTTTAAAAACAAGCCATGAAAATGCACAAAAAAAAAAAAAAAAAAAAAAAAAAAACCATGAATCATTTTGTAACTTTTATTAATATTCAATAATTTTTTTTAAAAATCTTCAAAAATACAGGAGCCAAATAATTAAATATGATTAAATAATGTCACTCATCAGAAATTTTTAAAGATAAATTTAAGTCAAGTCCTATTCAAATAAACTTTGTTGAATTATGTATTAATCAAAACTTTTGAAATTGTATAGTACACATTAACTTTCAAAGTACATGCTAATAATTTTTATTTGTGAGTTAACTGAATTGAAATTTTTCTAAATAAAAGACTTTTTGAGGTCATCCAGATGAAAAATGTTCATCCTTAGATTAGTATAACAACAAAGATTATACATTTCACTGTGAACATTTTCAGAAACATCATGTGCAATAAAAATAAGATGAATCTTATTTTCTAACTCAGCATGACCAATATTTCTCTTCAAGTAGGACACAGCTCAGTTCAAGAATCATGACAAGATTCAGCTCAGGACAAGAATATGTAAAAACAATGTAATATTGTTAGTTCCTAAATATTAATTTGACTGAGTACTTCTGAAATGAGTAGAGTGATAAAATTAACAACCCTACAATTCTAAACTTTGAACCAATGACCCCCCCCCCCCAAAAAAAAAAGAATGGTACTCATGTACATTAAACACATCTTTCTATATTTTATTAAATATTTTCTACAATGATGGTTTTTACTTTTTCTCTGCACACTCTTGATTTACTTTGACTCAATGATTGTTTTTTAACATTGAAATTGCCTTGGTAAGCTATAGCCTCTTGTAAACCTCAAATTAAGAATTTCCTGAACAGTCACGTATTCAATGTATTAAGAAGTTCAAATGTGAGTGGGGACAAAAATATTTGAACAATGTTTTATAATAAAACATGAAAAATCCAAATTTCAACAGAATAAAAAATATTACAAAATTATATTAATTAGTACTTCTAATTAACTTCTAGGACTCAGGTAACACACATCTGTGATTAACCTTTTGATAGATAAAATGTTATACAAAAAAAAAAAAATTATAATTCTGAGTCAATCAACTATAACATGAAAAATAAATTCTCAGCTTTCAGACTGTGTGTGTCTCATAACTAAAACCATAAATGCACCAAACACTAAAACAATAACAATGCAGAAAAATTGTAAAGAGCAAAAACATTATAATCAGAAAAAATTACAGAAAAATATCAATAAGCAATAAGTTTTTTTCTTTTCCAGATTTGAGTTTTTAATATAACAATTTCTTATTGCAAATTATTGCTTTTTTTTTTTTAATCCTGAAACCAATCAATAGTAAAAAAAATCTTTTGTTGTTGCTAAGAATTTTTCTATAAAATATTTTACAGAGTTTAAAATTTAACTGATTGCAGTTTCCAAGTTCTTGAAAAAATTTAAGAAAATGTTCAGACAATTTATGATTTATTCTTCTTTATAGAAAAAATGATAAAAGTACAGATATTGAAAGTACACTATTAATTCAAATTTTGTTTTCTTTTTTAATCAGAAGTAGTTTAGTTAGTTTTCATTAAGATTGCACTAGAAGCAACACAAGGGCTATTGGTGACGGACCACGTAATTTTAATCAGAAGTAAAAGGTTCAACTTCTTTATTCAATGACAGATGTTATCATTTGAAAAAGTACTGTATATATATTAAGCACTAACACACATTTTGAAACTTTATAAATTTGTGTGTTTTCCTTCTCTCCTTAAAATAATACATTATATTCATTATATTGCAAGAGCATGCTTACTTTTCAAGTTCCTGCCAACTTTCCCTCTCCTTGAGATACTTCTCTGTGGGATTGGAGTTGAAATGAAGTAAAGCACTTTTGTCTTTGCTTTCCGTTTTCTCCGTATAGCCTGTCTGAATGAAATGAGACTCTCTCATGCCCTCTGAAAAAATAAATTTGATTCTGAAAACATTGAAATTAATATATCTTATAATGTTGAGAATTAATTTTATCATATAATTTGGTAAGAAAAATAAAAATTTTGGAGAAAAATGTTAGTTATATTTCTTTAATATGTAATATTAATTAAAAGAAAAATATAATATTGAAAGAATTTTGACAAATTTGGCAGATTTTGGAGATCCCAAAATTATTTAGATTAATAGGTAAGCAAGATTTCTATAGGCTACCAAAGTCAGAAGAAACAATTTACAGAACCAACTTGGTTTTTTTTTTCCTTCATCAAATAAGAATGATAATAAAGAAATCAGATATACAAAATAAATATAATAAAAATAAATTAATAAACTGCATATCCTTCTTCTTACTACTTATCATATTAACTTTTGTTAAGAACTGTTCCAATGACAAACCAGATAGCTACAACAAACATCATTATTTTGAATCTATTTTTTACTGTCTTATGTAAAAGAATTTCAGGAAAAAATTTAATAATCAAAATATATTAGTCCCTAGAGTGATGTATGGCAGTGTTTCAACTCAAAAAAAGGATTAAACAAACACATTCAATTTTTTATGCATTACAACTTTATAGAAGTAAGAGAGTGGTTAAATCAGTCCTCCGAATATCCAAGAGATGGTGCTTGTAACATCAAAAGCAATTCATGCTTAGAAAAAAATCATGACTCACTAGATAGCTGTCTAAGTCTCAGTTACTCCTACACTGATACTCAAAATTAAGAGAATTTTCTGATATGGTCAATTATCTCTAAATCTACAGGACAGATTTTAAAAGAAATTTGGTTTGTACATAGGGATGATATAATACAAAAAATAACCATTCAACAGTTATAATACACACGCATGAACATGCGTAACACTTGTCCAAGTTGCAAGGTATGAAACGGCAGTTTCAGAATAGAACAAAAAAAGGGGGGTAAGAGGGGGTATGGTCCCCTCTTACAAATATACTGGCCAAGGACCATGATTTTATGCTGGAAATAAGGGAGTTTATAAGTTCCTGTGGCAATTCGTCCCACTTGTTCAGCAACGTTGTTTAGAGGTATTGATGGTTCTAAGAGGAGGATTGCGAATTGTAATTGGCCTCCCCAAAACGTTTCAGGCATGCTCTATGGGATCGTGGTCAAGAGATCTGGCTGGCCAATACATCCAGCAAATATCCTCCCTTTCCAGAAATTCATTGACCAACTGAACTCTATGTGGCCTCAAGTTGTCATCCATTAAAAGAAATCAGGACCAACTACAGCCCTGAAAAGGTGAATATAATTCTCCAAGACCTCATCCCTATACCTCTCGGCAGTCACAGTACCACTTTCAAAGACATGGAGGTGTGTGCTGACATCCAACATGATTCCTGTCTACACCATCTCTTCCTATGAGTGTACGGCAAGAATCACTGGTTAGATTGAACTGGGACTCATCAGTGAAAAGAATGTTCACACATTGATTCATGCTCCAATCTGTATGATCTCTGTATCATTTTAAGCGAACTTTTTTGTTTGCAGAACTGAGCAGGACGCAAACAAAAGGTATTCTTGCGAACATCCCTATATCTCTCAGCTTGAAGTCTTCTGGAAACAGTCACTCTTGAAACTCGGGTACTTATGGCTGTATACAGCTCATAAGAGGTATGAGAAACGGTAGCAACCCTGTTATGCCTCACTAAATGAACAAATGGTGATGTTCAGGAGGCCGCACCCATAATTTGCCTCCTCATTTCCTCATCTAAATGTTAGTGGTCGCTCATTTTTATTGCTTGAATTTTAATTTAAGCAATTGCTGCAAAAACATCCAAGAAATTTGGCAAAATGTACAAGCAAAAGAAATGTGGATTTAGGCATGCACGCTTATAAATCCTGTTTATCAACTAGTTTCGCACACATATACACTTGCATATTTGATGTACAAGATTTGCATCTTAGTTTCGAAACAATATTTTTACATTTCGTTCAATTATTTTCATGAAATTCAACAAAATATGCAAATTCTCTTTAATTATAAACACCAATGTATATGTGATCATGATATGCCTTCTGCTCTTCAAAAATTCTTCATAACTTTTCCAGCCAATGAGACCATCTTTTCTGTCTTTGAAGCAGATTCACCAGAAAAACGTTTTGATTTTTGCTTGATTTCCAGGGTATAACGATGAATCTATTCATCATTGAATTTACGATGATAATGACAACAGCTGCAATCAAATCAAATTTTGATTTGGAAGCAAATAACTACCAAATCAAAATTTATGAATCAATCTCAATTGTGCTTTGGCACCTTTTAACAGACGGTGGAACCCAATGGTAACAATTTACCTTAATGACGCCATCTGTTTTAAAATATAAGTACTTTTCAAATCCCCCTCATAACATTACTTGTAAAATTTTGATGTAACTTTTATGTCCAATTTCATTCTTGTGCATATTTTGAAATAACAAATATCAGTCAAAAAAAATACATCTTTGAAAGATGGAGGAGAAAGGGATCACAGCTATCTCTTTGATAAAAAATAAAAATATTTAATTTAGTTTAGTGTTAACACAATAAACATTTAAAACTGACTTTATTCTTATTCGAACCAAAATTTAGTAAAAAGCTTATTGTTTTCACAAAAAAGTTAAATTATTTTAATAAGCATTCTACTTCACCATTTTATTTTTAAGTTGTGTTAAAAAATTTAATTTTAAACAGGAAAATTATGTATATTACTCAAAGGAGATATTGTATTCATAAATGCAAAATTTCGGAGAATTACATGAGCCTTACACAAGACAGAGAAGAATATAAAGAATTACATCAAATTTACAACTTTTTAGTATGCACAAAAGAATAAAGCAAACTTTTAAAGAATTATATGATATAACTCATTAGATTGTAAGAAATATTATGTGAAAGGGAGTTAAATATAACATTTCTGAAGAAAATGGAATTTATTCTTTAAACAAATTATGAAATTAAATACAAAAGAAATAATAAATGATTAGTAGATAATACGAATTCTTGTTCTGAAATTATTTTTAATTAATAAAATTACATATATTTTAAATATTTTTTAAGAAATTTACCTATCAACACAAAAAATATTGAGTTGATAGCTAATGACAGACTGTGTTTCAGTAGAATAAAATTAAAGCACATTATTATGATAAACTGCTTATATAGTTAATATTATAGTTGAAATAGTTAATATTATAGTTGTTATATTTGAAAAAATTAATTTTTAATTTAATAGCGTTTTATTTTATTTTCCATTTTTGGATACTTGTGTTTATTCAACCATGTTGAGGTTTGACGATTTCAAAATAACAATGATGATTGAAATAGTAAAAAGGTATTTATTACATATATATATGTTTGGACATAACATAGATTTTATATTGAATTTGATTTAGATTTTAAAAAACTATAAGTGGGTTCTGTATTTTTCTTTCAAGTTGAAAGTTCATTACAACAAAATTTAAGAATAGATTCAAAACAACCATTTCCTTGAGCTTCTTGACCATGGCTTTATAAATTTAAAATTTCTTACTTTATTGTACGAAAATCCCATGACATCAATATATATTAAGTATATATTGTGATATGCACACATACACACACATTAATAAAATATTATGTGGTATATTAAAAATATATACATTATCATCCACATTTAGAGGGGTTTGTAAGGGGTGGATGTAAGATGTTACACACATCAGTGAGAGTGTAACACTCCAGAATGAAGCAAATCTCAAGGAGACTTTTGTAAGAGTGATTTGATAGAACTAGTGCAAGAGCTACATCAAATATTTCCTCCAGATATTGAAGTTGAAAATGTAAGAAGTATAATTAATATTATTAAGAATTTGTGGGATTAATACTGGAAAGGATAATTGAAGACAGGATTGAAAAGGAGCAAAGGGAACAAGAATGGGAAGATTTAAGACAAAAGCTCAGAGGAGAGAGGACACATGAGCAGTGACTATTCTTTTAGGTGAACTTGCTAAGGTTGAAGAAGAAAATATGAAAATACCAAGTGGAAATTGAAGAAAAGGATATCATAATTGGAGAACAAGAAAATCAGGAATTAGCAATAATTCAAGAAGAAAATGAGAAGTTAACTCTTGTCATATGGGGACAAGACATAATTATCAGAGAAAAAGAAGCATTATTAGTGCTAGACGCAACTTAAATATTGTTGTCATATCGCGGTAATCACGTGAGATTACGTTTTCCGATATTGATGTTGCGCCGTTCGATTTTTGCGTATTGCTCACTCCTTTTTGCGCCATATATCTTCGGATACCGTCATTCCGACGCAATCAATATGATTTAAGAATCTGCATCCAATGAAAACTATCTTTGTATGACGTTATTGAAAAAGCACCGTCGAATGCAAATTCAGATTCCATCACTCAGATGTTATTGAGATGACAATC
>BMAW01008854.1:1017251-1054728 GCA_019974015.1 Nephila pilipes | reverse complement strand
TATAATAAAATTTGTTTCCTATAATTTGTTTATTTTTTATTCCAAAATGTAATATACTTTCTGGATAGCCCTCGTAATTAATACTTTAAAACATGTAATGAAATCATGGATAATTGTGTACCAAGAAAGCCCAATATTATTGTCTGTCTGTAAAAGGTGCCCAATGTGCAAGAGGTTTTCTTATAAAACACCCTGATAGTAACACTCCAGAGTGAAGTAGATCTCTGTAAGAATCACAAGGTGACATACTAAACAAAATTGCACTCATCAAGGAAGTAACAAGATAAAGATAATAAAGAACAAAGACGTTATTGTTAAACACTAAGTCTGTTCTTTGTCTGAAGTTTAAAAATAAAAGTGAAATGACTGAAATTTAACATTAAAAGTAAAAAGAAAACGAAGTAAAGGAAGTTAATTTCTCAGAAATGATGTGAAAGTAGAAAAAGAAAATCCCATACCATATATTATATATACATACATATAGCTTACACTGCAAAACAGAAACCAAATACTGATGAAAATGGAGATACTGTCTGTTCAAACAAAATTGAAAGTGCATAGTACACGATTTGTGGTCAACAAAAAAAGCAACAAATCAAAGTTTGCCCCACTTTTCTATGACTTCCACCAACACGGCTGCAATTATATATTTTTTATCTTCTTATTTTTATTAAATTTGAAATACAAATATGATCATTTTCTCTTATGCAAGAAGGAAATTCTTTTCCTTAAGAGACACAAACAGTTTTTTTTTTAAATATTTGATACAATTTGGACTTTCATCATTGAATGAGTCAGTATATCATTCTTAAAATTACAAAATCACTACGTATGAGATCAAATTATATTAAATGTGCTACACTATTATTTATTCCATTAAACAGCCTTTGTAAAATTGAGATTTGAACCCCTAACTCTAAAACACAAAATTAGCGAATTTGCAAATACTGACAACAGCGAAAAAATGTTTTTTTTTTTTTTTTTAAATCGGGGAAGAAAGAGAAATAGTGTTCATAACAATTAGGAAATATTCTGAAAAATCCGATGAGATACAATATTTAATAAAAAAATGCAAGCAAAAGCTCACCTGGGTCTTTAGCAAGAGGAAAGAGGTGGTAGAGGTTTAGTGTCCTGCGCAATTCTCGATCCAGTGTGTGGATGCAGGCAACCAGCACACGGCACGAACGCTCCAGGTCCTCAATCTCCTTCTTTGGAATACTGTCTACTCTTTGGAAGAGAATTACATAGTTTATTTTTTTAAAAGAAAATTTTCACACAGTGATTATTTAAGAGGAATTCTAAAAAACTACATTCAAAGTCGGAAATGCCAAAATTGATATTTAATAACTCTACCTTGGTTGAAACGCGTGAAAACATATTGGAGAAATATTCCTTTAATTTAGGGGTCTTCAAACTTTTCACCCCAAGGGCCACATTAACTATCAAACAGCAGTTTGGGAGGCTGACTACATACTCAAGGTCTAAATTTAAAAAAATCAGAACATAGATGTTTTTAATTATATATTTATTATTTTATTTAGCTATTATTTAATAACACATTTATACACTACACATGAACACCTGTATTAGTGGGAATGGTGAAATTGTTTCCTGGATGCCAAAATAGCAGACATTTTTGGCTTTAGATTTGGTGTCCCTAGCATCAACAGTGATCCGAGATCATCATCCAACAAGTTGGTTCTCAAATTATTCTTCACATACTTCATTCTTGAAAATGTTTGTTCAGACAATTATGTTGTTCCAAAGATTCAAAGGCCCCTTTCTGCAAAAGTTTTGATGTTAGAAAAGTCTTCCTTGGACAAAAACTGTAATTCCTCTTTGAATTTGTTCCTAAGAAGGTCATTCGTTTGCAACTCAAAGACCTCCAGGTGCAGTTCATTCGGGCAACTGGCCACATCTGCTTCAAATGGGTTTTGAAACAGTCTAATTTCTTCTGCCTTTGAATACAAGCCAGAAAAGCACTTCTGAAACAGCAGCTGGAAGTCTTTGATGATCTCACATGCAAATGACAAGGAGAACTCAGCTGTTGCTTCAGCCTTCAAAGATCTTGCACTGCTGAATGCATGTCAAGTTGTTGGCCAGTACTTGTTCCCAAAACGAGACAAGTTTAGATTTGAAGGCCTTTAAGTGGGTGAATAGATCAGCAACTTGGTTTTTCTCTCCTTGCAACTTTATGTTTTGAAAATTTAAATGATTAATTACTTATATCTGCAGCAAAGACCGATTTCCATACCTACTCTTCATCAGACAGTAATAGCCCTGGCTTGCCTTTACTTTCCAGTAAGTCACCTATTTCCTTTCTTAATTTAAAATACTCTGCTCATAACTTTCTTACAACTGAGCCATCTTACTGCTGTACAAAAATTGTGTGTGTATCTCTCAACATATCTTTGAAATCTCTATGTTGAGCCCATGTGACTTTATTAAATTAATCATCTTCATCATGAAATTCACTACATTGCTAACATCCACACAAAGCTTTTCTAGTGAATAATACAGTGCAGGAGCATTGGTAACTCAGCAAATTTTTTTTTCTAATTATTTGAATATATCCTTTACAAAAACAAGCCGTACATGCAATATAGGAAAGTCAGCTCTTGTGTTATGTTCATATCTCCATCCACACCTCAGATGAACACAAGCAGTTGAGAGGTGAATACAAGCAGTTGAGAGGTGAATACAAGCAGTTAAGGACAGTTATTTGGCGATTCATCCATTGTAATTGATAAATGGTGAAATTGCTTGCATTTTTCACTATTTGAATCACAATGTTTCCAGCCATCTGCAATACAGCAAGCAATAATATTTGCACCCAAAGCTATCCTTTTTAATTTGTTTTGACTTTTTTTAGCAAAGTTCCTCAGCCATTTCCCAACAAACATTTCATCACTACTTCACCATCTGTAAACGGTTTGCCACTTTTAACCAGAATATAGACAGCACAATAACTGGCCTTAGTTAAGGATTCATTTTCACTTGAGGATTTACTGAACAATGTCCTCTGAGATGCATGTTGATTTCGCAATTTAGAAAATATTTCAATCCTCCAACTTTGCATATTTCTCTTTATGTTTGCTTCGATTATAACGGCGCAAGTTGTATTCTTTCATCACGGCCACGGTTTCATTGCAAACCACACACAAGGCTTTCTTGCCAGATTTGATGTAGAAGTATTTCAAACTCCATTCTTCTTGAAATTGCCGACACTCATCATCTATAGTGAAATTGAAAGTATCTTAAACACAATATCACTAAAAAACCCTGATTAAGGCAAACTGATTTCATCGCAATTATAGCTGCAAATGATCTGAAACAATTTTTAAAAATTCTTACAATTTCTTCTTACCTGAATATAGTCTGAAAATATATTCACTTATGGTAGAGAGATTATTGCTTTTAATGTTTGTTCTCTACAGAATATTTGGAAAATTCTTGAAACTAATGACATTCCTAATATTTTATGCACACTGGTTAGTAATTATGTGAAGGAAATTATTACTAAATAAAATAGATTGCTACATGCTTCACGAATAGACACAAAATGACAACACCACCTTCCTCATTGCAGTAGTCAAACATAACTGGCAAACTTTGATCTAAATTATGAAATCTTGAACAAGCAGTAAACCATTTAAAAACTCTGCCACTAGATGGTGTTATATCATCTCATTGACTGTGAACAGAAGTAGAAAAAGTAAGCAGCAAATAAGGTTTCGCAATGTTGTGATTGGTTGGAAAACATAACGCAAATCACGCCTGTATTTTAATTCAGTAAATATGTTATGTCCATGTAAGTGGCGGCTGATCTTGGCAGGACATAGCGCAAATTTCCATATTTTTTTCCTGCAGATAAAAAAGGCATCCACAGGCTGGATGAGAGGGCCTCGCAGGCTAGATGTGGCCTACGGGTTGTTGTTTGGAGACTCCTGCTTTAATTAATAACTGATAAAAAAGTGAAATGAGGAGTATTATATGAGTCATTTAAAAAGTGAGGAGTATTACTTTATATATTATATATATAACTACTTTATATCTAGTACTAACTTAAGTATAAAATATTTCAACAAAATTTCTTTTTTTATACACACATTTCTTTTTTCTCCTAAATACAATGTTTTATAGGAGACTTTATAGGTTTCAGACAAGTTTTACCACAAGTTTTACTCTGAAGTAAATTATTTTGTTTCTTACAAAGAAGAAAATACAACACAAAAACCAGTTTAGGCAAAATTTAAAACTTCAAATTGAATTATTGTTGCCAGAACCAAGTATGGTTTTACATCACCTACCTTTTGATTATGTAGCTTATAATCAAAATCCATATTTACATTTAAAATTCGTAATAAATCTTAAAATTTCAATTTAGAAAGCTACTATATACAAGAGGGACCCAAAAATAAACAGATTGAAAGTGCACAGCTGTTTCCAAACATAGTAAAGAATTATCCCGCTAGGTGGATTTAGTATAGACCTTCCCAAATCTATTGCTCATGCATTGTCTGTGTGAGATATCAAAGTTTGATGGTAATGTTGTTCTCAATTGTTCTCATTTGCCACCCGCAAAATTGTTATGCTAGATTTAAAGGAACAAAGAGTGTGTTTGAGATTTTGTATCCTGCTTGAAAACTCGTACACAAAGGCTTTCAAGAAGGATGCTATGAGCCACACATAAGTTTTTAAATGGCTTGGATGCTTTAAATGTGGTGAGTTGAGTGTTGAAGATCTTATTTGTTCTGGGCATTCTTCCTCATCACGAAAAAAAAATGAAAAATTCCAAAAAAAAAAAAAAAATCAATGAGGATTGACATTTAATGATCGATGAAATTCCACAACAGACAGGAGTGAGTTGGAGCTTGTGCCAACGAATTTTGATTGAAGATTTGCAAATGATATGCATTACAGCTAAGCTTGTTCCATGCCTGCTCACACAGGATCAGAAAATCATTCATCTGAACTTAAAAAAATTAAAATGACCCAAACTTTTTTTACCAAGGTCATTACAGGTGATGAAAGTTGGTGTTTTCAATATGATTCTGAGATCAAGAAAGGGTCTAGCCAATGGATGGCATCCAGGTCCCCTTCCAACAAAAAAAAAAAAAAAAAGCCAAGAGGGGGTGAATGTTAAAATGATGATCATTGGTTTTTTTTTTATGTTCGTGGAATTGTGCACCGAGAATTTGTACCCCCTACTCAAAATATGAACCAATACTTTTATTTGGAAGTTTTAAGACATTTGCATGAAGATGTTCAGAGGAAACACCTGGAACTCTGGCGATAAAATGATTGGTTCTTTCATCACAACAATGGCCCCATCATACATGGCCTTGTCTGTGAACCACTATTTAAACCCTCAGGGGTCGACTACCATTCCTCACCCTCCATATTTGCCAGACATAGCTTTGTGTGATTTTTTCCATTTCTGAAAATGAAAAAATTTTTTTTAAAGGGAAGTGTTTCGATGATGTGTAGTAAAAACAGCAGTGAAGCAGAAATTGGACAATGTCAAAGTTGAAGAGTTCCCTGCTTCACAGGTGCTTCAAACAGTAGGAAAGAATATTGAACAAGTGGATCCACTTTAATGGAGAATACTTTGAAGGAAACTGAAAGAATTTTGTAAAAAACTTAATAAATTAACTTTTCAGAGCAAAAGTCTGGTTATTTTTGGGACTCCCCTTGAACATTTTCCAATATGTAAATCTAAAACAATTGCAGTCAAAATAAGGTTCTATTATACTAGTCTTAAGTATTGCTAAATCATGATTATTTAATAGCTTTGCCACTCTTATTCATTGAGATGGCCCTCAATATTTGAAGTTTTACTGGAACTTATATCAGTAAAACAAGAACAAATTTTCAAAGGAAAAGTTTTTTTGGCTGGCATCATAAATTTGCCTTTTAAGGGTATTTAATGCACAACATGAATATTCTTATCTTTTCCTGGATATACCACAACAATTTTTGCAATATGTCCAAAAACTTTCAATGAGTCACTTTGAATAAGAACATCCTCTACTTTTAAATTACGACATTTTTTTTAGTTTGATTCAAGATACCGAAATACTCTAGGGAAGTATTTTCCTTCCTCTTTTCTCAGGGATTGTTGGTATCTCATCTGTGTGTATTGACATTGATCATATCCAAATGATCAAGATCGGGAACTCTCACTGCTTAGACTTCTCTTTGTTCATTAGACATATTGATGAAAGGCAAGACAGCTTTCTTCATTGAGTTTTTTTTTTGTCTTTCCATTATTGAACAATTAAAATGGATTTGTACAGTAAAAAGATAGCATTTAATTTTTTTTTTTCTGCAGCAGTTTCCCTGCAAAATAGGTTTCCATTATCTATTCAGTTCATGACGCATTTATTACTACAAAATCATTGAGCAAATAATTCTTTTAGCATTTAATTCATTCATGTAAGAAACTTCTATAATTCTTAGAATTGATCCAGATATAACAGATTGATCAAGAACTTCTATCTGGCAAGAATATAAATGAAAGCTAAAAATATAATGGTTTATATTTATTTTATAATGGTTATGCTCCCTGATATGTCTCTTTCAAATACTATATGTATTAAGATTTTAAATCTAACTGGTTTCAACTTTAATATATTGCTGAATCCTTGCTTTCAAGATATAAAGAACATTTAGATTAGAATAAGTTTCATTTTTAGGAAAATAAGAAAAATGAAACTTATTCAAATTTTCCATTAATTTATCTTTATGATTCCTTTAAAATTGATTCCAAAATCTAAGCTTGTCTTTCACTTCATTGCCAAATTGTTTCAGTTTGATCTTTGGCAGCTGGAATTTTTTTTAAAAAAAAATTTGATGACTGATAATTCAAAGAAGCATAAAAAGCAATGTACCCCTTTGGATTTCAGGGGGGAATGTGAGGACATGGAAAATAGGTTGCCAAAGTAGTGATATGCATGTAGTGCTTTGAAAAATGAACAGTAAACAGAAAAAGAAATTGATTTGTAAGATGAAATTGAAAATATAAATGTAATCAAGTGAGAATGTTAAGATTAAAAAAAATTATGGAACAAATAATATATATTTAATCATATAGATATATTGGTTTAAGTGAAGTACTGGATGCCCTTTCCGACTTTCGGGAAAAAACACCAACTTAGAAAAGAGATAGTCAAAGTAGTGATATGTAATGAATGACATCACAATGACATTGTAAATGAAAAATTAACCAAAACCAAATAGAGAAGGTAAATTTAATCGTGAATGATAAAATAATAAATATTGTAAATTGCTCCATAAAATTAGGTGTGAATAAAAACGATTAATAAATAATTATGTCGACAAATTATAACTCATAATATTTAGTAACAAAATAATGGACAACAAAAATTTAAAGCAATATTTTGCAATATCAAAAAATAAAGTATAACTACAAATTATTATAAAAAATAATTATTTAGAAAAAACTACATTTCACTTATTCTTATTTATAGATTATTAATTACGAATAACTAATTTATAAATTATCACTTAATAATTATAAATTAGAATTTGTAAAATCATACATATAATTGTTACATATAAATAACTATTTAATAAATATTATACTCTAATTTATAATACATAAGTAACATTAACTTCTACAATTAACAGGAATAATATGCAAGAATTCATAAAATATACATCTAACTTTTTATTGAGTCCTTTGATAAATGGATAAAGTTTTTAATACCGAAGCCAAGAAAATGTTAAAAAGTTTATGCAGACTGCTGGTTTTATGCAGTTTTTGTTACATGAACTCCGCAAGGTATGAATCAAATTGCTTCACACACTTGCGTTGTCCATGTAATGATTTTTTTAAAGCCTTCAACAAACCCTCAATGGAATTTGAGTGAGCCCCCAATTTACAGCAAACACTGAGGTTGAGAGCAATTTGATCTTCTAAATAGATATGCATTCATTCCTCTCTTTTGGCATTCCCAAAAATTCTCATCTTATGTTTCCTTTTTCATAACCTTATGCAAGTCATTCTTACAAACCAAACATTCCACCTTTTTCACAATAAATTCTTCATGTATAAACCACTGTAACACATTCATTTTGCTTATTATTATTAAATCACTAAAAACAAACAAACAAATTGCATTTTTTGAACATTCTAAATCAATTTAATCAACAATCCACAAAACTATAGAACCCTTGATCTAACAAAAAATGGTTGAATAAAAATGTTGTCTGCTATTTTTTTTCTTTAAAACGTATGCCATTTTTAATGAATAGCAATCAAAAAGTGAGATCATGTGACATATGCTAATTTTTACCCAAAGTAAAGGTATCAATCAGCATATGTCACATGATTATTGAAATTGCCACATTTAAATTAATATTGTATCCAAAGGTCGCCAATCACCCAGGAGCATCAGAATACATTACTTGAACATATATAATCATAAAAAGTTATAATTATTTTTTACTACATTCTTTATTATTATGTATAATAAGTATTACTAATTACAAATTTAATATATAATTATAAATAATTGTAATAAATATTTACGGCAATAATTATACTATAAATAAACAAGACTTACTTTTTTTAGAAAAATTTCACAATTTAATTTAGTTTTATTTATTAACGTCGCACTAGAAGCAACGTGAGGGCTATAGGCGATGGGCCTCGTAATTTTGAACCACGGTCAAGTGACAAGGAAGACACCTGAGCTGGCACCCCCCCTGCTAACATCCACACCACGTCAAGGGAGGATTTTGGGCCCCAAACAGATTTAACGTGCATCATCCCCGGCTACACAGCAGGTCTTTGGCGGCCAAGGATTGAACCCGTGACTGAACGGAAACCTCTGGCTGCTAGTCCACGACCTTGACCACTAGGCTACCGCTGCCCGAAAAATTTCACAAAGAAGGATAAATACATGAATTGTAAATCAAACATTTGACCTTTTCGAAAATCACATCTTTATCAATGCAACTCTGTAAAACATGCATTTTACTCTATTGTACAAAATCATAAATAATTAAAAAAAAAAAAAAAAAAAATGTAAACTATGCTTTACAGACACTTAAAAGAATAATTAAAGAATCCTTCCTAAGCCTTCACCAATAAATGATTTGAAAATAAATAAAAAGCAAAAAGAACTATATAACATATTTATAAAATATCTCCAGCAGCTTTTCAGAAATCATCCGCTGCTTTTAACAAATAATAATCAAGAAAGGAAACACATGACATATCAGGGTTACTAAAAACGAATTTGACAGAATGAAATAGTTTCCCCACCCAATAATCGCCAGTTGGCATGGCCAGTATGGCCAATACTTCACTTTAAATTAGAGTAACTTGGTTGCTAAGAAACTTTTGCGCTTTTAACATTCGCCAAATTCCTTTTTTTCTTCAAACTTTCCAATACCTGTATATTCTTTATATACTTTTGATTTGCCTTAAAATTTCGTTATCAAAGGAAATAGATGCTCCAAAATAGTACATATTGTTATTATGATACACACTTCAATATCGGGGACCTCTTTGCCCAATTTTTCCATATAAGCATTAAATTTCTAGTAAATGATCCTCACATAGGCTTATGCTCCTTTACTAAGACACTCACTGTATTACAATTAGTTAGCTAAAATTAAATTATAAGTATTGCAACTTTCATGACTCTTAACATATTCATGTCATCCCAAGGGTTCAGATGAGTTAACTATTAAATCTTCACTCCAAAGTAATTTGTCTCTTACAAAGAAAAAAAGAACACAAACAGTTTAGATTAAAATCTCTGGAAGTAATTTTTTCCTACTATGTTGCCAATTTTCACAAACTTTACACAAAATTAAAATTATTGTTACCAGAAAAAAGTATGGTTTTACATAACAATGAGAAAGAGGAAACTTCCAAACACATATCATGTGAATATGACACTTTTTTTGTTTTAAGATTTGATTATTATTTCATTAATTCTATTTTAGTAAGTTGTCAGTAAACTTTTTTTAGCTATTAGTTTCTTAATCAGTTGGGGGATGGGCATAATAAAACAGAACAATTGTTTTTAAAGAACTTATTAGCTTCCTTCATTAAGTCATGAACCAAAAATAGTAAAGAGCTAAAATGTAAGTCCAAAACTGAATCTAAAATAATGGCAGTTGCTTTGCAATAATTGTTTGCTTTTTTTTTATACATGTGTGATGCTATGTATAATTGAGATTTTTAACTCTAAGTAACTGTCAATAACTACCAGTCCATTGCCAGATAATTTTTCTTCAGTTTGCAAAGATTACCAATGAGTAAGTGGCTTTTGAGGAGGTATATGGATGATATCAAAACTCTTTTCACTTTTATTAATAGGTTAAAGTGAAGTATCAGGTGCCCCTTGGCAACTGACGATTTTTGGGAGTGATATCATTTTCAATCTAGCAAATTCTATTTTGGTAACTCTTATTATTCTTTTAAATAATTTCTATATAGGTCATGTGTTTTCTTTCTTGATTGCTATTCTTCAGAGTGGCAGATAATTTCCAAAAAATAGCAGGCGATATTCTAAAAATAGGTTATATCCTATTTGAATAAAAATAAAAATAGGTATCCTTTTGCTTTTTAACCTTTTTTTTTTTTCAAATCATTTATTGTTCGTTTGTCATAGCTGAAACCTTTAGATGGATTCTTTAATTGTTCTCTGCTTTATTTAGTATGGCTTATTTTTATGATTTTAGGAAAAGGATGATATTCATGTTTTACAGAGACCCATACATAAAGAATCAGTTTTAAAAAAAGGTTAAATCTTTCAATTTGAAGAATTAATTAATTTACCCTCTTTCATGAAATTATTCTAAAGAAATTGCTATTTTGTGCAATTCTTATAGCATAAAATTACTATGCAACATAAATTTTAAGTATTTATTTTATTTTTTTATGTTCTATTATAATACATAAATTAAAACAATTATAAATGTACTACAATAATTATATATTATAGAATAATAAAAATATAAATATAATTCTAAATTTGAATTATAAATAATTATAATTAAAAAATTAAGTAAATTTTTTATGATTCTTGCTATTTGTTCCACAGAATTATTATAAAAATAACATTCTTTTTTAAATTAGTTAAATTTGTCCAATTTCTTCTTCAGAATTAGTTTTGTTTCTGTTTGTTTTTGATGTAATCATGAAGACAATACTCATGTATTGCTACTTCGGTGATCTATTTTCACATGTTTTCTGATCTAAGTCATAATGTTTTCGCCAAAATTGCCATGGGGCATACTCCAGTTAAATCTTATTAATATACATTTATTTACTTTCATCAAATATTGTAACTTCATAATAAATTATATGATTGAAACTTGAATTACTTATAAAGGTCTATCTCATGACTTTTTTTTTCCAAATATGAACAGCATATACACTAATTTTTACAGGTAATGGACAACAATTAAAACCAAGGCTGATTAACATACAGATAAATGTAGATTCATCAAGATGCAGTTTTAAAAAATTAGTTTTAAGTAATTTTTGAATCAAACAAATTTTGGCGATAACCAAACAAAGCTTTTTTTTTTTTTTTTTTTTTAATTTTATCAGGTAATAAAATTTAAATAAGAAAAATTAAATTAAAAATTAAAAAAATAAGTTAACTGAAAAAAAAAAAAAAAGTCTTCTTTGTGATAAGTTTCTTCTCAGTAATTTGAGATACACTTAAATTTCTTTTTAAATATGAATAATTTTCCATTTAAATTTTCAAATCAAAATCTCTTTTACAGAGATCAAAATTAGAATTGTTTTTTCATTGTGTCAGATACGAACATACATTTATAACTCATACATAATAAAATTTAAGAATTTAATAATGAAAACAAGAAAATTACTTTTTTCTTCTACTTTCATGCTACAAGGGAACAAACTTAAGATTTTAGCAAGATAGTCAATAAGCAAACCTACTTAACATTCATTATTTCCCCCAATTTTAGTAGTGCAAAAATTGTGACATAGAACCAACCTTCTAAAGGCATCCGACAGTTGACTTGTCGTTGAAACAACTGTATCGCAAGCCTTTTGCTGTCTTTCCAGAAGCTCTTGTCTTAAGCTGGCCCCATCCATGTTGGTGCCGATGGTAAGAGCCAATGAATGATATTTACAGATTTGATGGCTCAGGTCTTCCACCTCCTAAAATAAGTAAAATTTAACAATTATTTTACATCATTTTCAGTCATTCAACATTATCAAAGATTTTCTTATTTTTTAAAGGTATTTCTGATAATATTCATGAATTCGGTTTGGTTTTATTAACATCACACTAGAAGCAACACAAGGGCTATTGGAGGAGGACTTCGTAATTTTGAACTTCGGTCAAGTGACGAAGACGACACCTGAACCTCCCCTTCTAACTACCTCATCATGCCAACGGGAGGACTTTGAGCCCTGCAGATTAAGATTGCATCAGCCCCGGATACACAGCAGGCCTTTAGTGACATCAAAGTCACACTCCCAATTTGACAAAAACCGCCCGCCGCGAATCCATAGTCATTGACCACTAGGTTATCACTGCAAATGATTTATGCAAATAGTAAAATGATCATTTCATAATTTTTTCAAATTGCATGCAACAAAAGAATAATTAGAACCGAAATAATATCATTGATAAAGAAATTATTGATGTTTATTAATGAATAAATAAAAAAAAGTACTACATTTGAAGAATCAATTACAAAAACAAAAGCAAGAAATCACAGAATTTTTTTTAGATTGTATTAAAATGTATAAAATCCAATTTAAAAAAAAAAAAAATTAGATTTTTATTTATTACTTTTATTTCAGTGCTTTGATTAGATTTAATATTATTTTTGCTCCGAAAAACAAAAATTTAAATAAAATTAAAACTGAGCAACATATACATATGTATTAAACATTATCTCATTCACAAATTACTTTTAAGATGTGCTGCTTTCTCTCCCTTGTTATACCAAAATGTTTAGAACAAAGTATACATTTTTATGAACCTTAGGTGACACTTCCCTACCATGTTTCTCTTATATGGGAAAAGAGACATTTACATAGATTACATTAGTTAGCCAAGGAAAGCTTCTGGAATGACCCCTTGATGATGAATTTGGCGACAAACCGATGGTTAACATAAAAGCTAGAATCCTGGTGAAAACTAGATTAGGAAGAAAATTACAGACTTTCCTGAATTTTCTGTGTGACATCACACCTATCCAGAACATCTATAGATATGGACAGAAGTGAAGCTGGAGCAAATTGGTCGGGGAAATGGCCAAGATAAGTAGTCGGTACGATAATCTGTATAGGAACAGCCTGAATGCAAGAGTATTATTGCAAAGATCTGTCCATGAACTAGTAAGCTGTGAACTAAATGTTTTTTGAAAGGGCTGTGACTGCTATTACAGATGCTGTATTTCCTGATTGTATGGTTAATCTGTCCAAATTTAATTACCTGTGTTCATCTTGTCCTGATTATTTGTGAATAAACTGTCATTTGCCATCCTCCTCCTCATTTGACTGATTTCACTCATAACACATGAAGAATTCTTGTAACTTTGGTGTTGGAAGTAGGATTCCGGAGTGAATGTGCATGACCAAAGCAATAATTTTGAGAAGTCTGCTATAATGGCAGAAATAAAAGAACACTTTGAGTCAGAAATTTAATCCAAACAAAAGGAAATGAAATCAGGACAAGAAGAATTATGTAAAAGCATAGAATCAAGGTAGGTGGAAAAGGCCTATCAGGAGAAAATGTAGTCGGAATTAAGTGAAGAGAATGTGAGGTTCAGAAGATTGAAGGAATAGAGGATCCAAGGAGTTTTTGAGAACTGGCCATTCAACGTCATCAATCATGGACTTTACTTCAATGATTTTCAGAGATTAACCACTAAAGATGCCAGAAAGATAATCGAGCTGGATGTTTTGAGAATCCTCAATGTGGAACTTGTTGAACATGCTTTGAATGATGCAGATGGACAAGAGTCAGAAGTTCTATTCGAGTTCCCAGGGTCCAGAAGATACTTCATAATTTCTTCAATGGAAAAGAACTGTGAGTCAATTATCCCAGAAGAAGCAGTTGCACCTGGTGCTGCAGTTTTAACTGTTGTGTTAATGAGAAGCACAAATGACAAAAAATCGAGAATGTACTTGTTGTTGCTCCACACATTTGAAAATAGAACTACAGGTGAAGTAATGACCAAGATCATCAAGAGAAATACAAGAATTCCTTGCAAACATCTCAGGTGTTCACCACATGATTATGATAGCGAGCTTGCTGTTGATGTCCAAAAATGTGTATGAGGTGACCAGATGGATTTGCAAAGAAATGCTTTTTGAGTGAACGTTGCAATTATCCTGCGACATTCTCTTTGGATAGCAAAGTGAAATGCCACCCTCGCCAAAATACAAAAATTGTTCAAAAAGCATACTTTTTCTGGCAGAGAGTTGATTAAATTGGCCAGGGAGTGAATGAACTGAAAGCAACACATGAAACTAGCCAATAAAGGAATGAACTGGAAGCAACAGAGCCTTAAATTCAAGACTACAGCGGAACTGGAATGAACCTCATTCTGCCATCAAGAAAGAACAAAATTTTACCTTCAAAATTCAAAGGCTGTCCAACATCAAGCCAAAAGCCTTTCCCATTGATTGGCTAGTCCATGCTGGACAACTGATCACAGTTGTATGAGATGAGACTGCCGGAATGCCAGTCTTTGAAGATAGAGAGCAATGTAAAGAACCCAAGATAGTGCTTCATTGCAATGTTTCTTTTATGAAGAGACATTTATGTAGATTATGTCAGTCAAACAAGAAAAGCTTACACAACAAACCCTTAATCTTGGTGACCATTTTGGCACCCACAATAAGAGGAAACTTGGTGGAAAAAGAAAGGTTCCAGAAAGTGCTGGAATTCAAGTGAAAACTCAATGGGGATGAATGTTAGGGACTTCCCCTGAATTTTACATGTGATGTCACACTGGGGGAGATCATCTTTTACAGGGAGAGACACAAAGTCAGGGCAAATAGATTGGGTATTGGCCAAACTCAGCTGCTGAGAAGCAGCCTGAATTTGCAGGCATCTACCTTGAAAGTGCAGAGTATTACTGCAGAGATTTGTCCATAGGGCAAACAAGTAAGCTTATGAATAGAATATTGCTAATACAAATGTGCCTGTCATTACAAGTGAAGTGTTTCCCATTTGTACTATTATTCCGTACAAGTTTTGCTACCTGTATGTTGGTCATCTTGTCCTGAATATTTGTGAATAAAGTGTCATTTTACATTATTCTCCTCGTTAACCTGATTTCGCTTGTTTACATCCATATCAGAATTTTTGTAACAGTATATTGTTACGAAAATTTCAATCTATACAGGGTATAACAGTAAAATCAGTCCAATATGAAAGATGATGGCAAATGTTGCTGCTTTATTCAAACATTCTGGACAAGACAAACACAGGTAGCAAAATTTAGACAGATTAACAGCACAATCAGGAAATATACAGTACTTGTACTGATTGACACAATAGAAACAAAGACAGCACTTGCACAGATAATAAAATATACAGTACTTGTACTGATTGATACAACAGAAACAAAGACAGCACTTGCACAGATCAGGAACACAGATGAAAAACGGCACTTTTAACGACAGTCACACGATAATTTCAGTTACGTTCAGTTCACAAGCCTACTCATTCATATTACACGCAAATTTCCATAGCATTAGTAAAAGCGCACTAGTAGTATTATTTCTGTCTAGGGGATTTTGAAAGGTTTTTAGAAGATAACGGTATCAAACTTGAAAGAACAAACGTGTATACTCCCGAACAGAATGGAGTTGCTGAACGCTTTAGTTTAACAGCAATGGATGCAGTACGAACTGTGCTTAGGGATTCGAAATTAGGAGAGAAAAATTGGGGTGAGGCAGTGTTATGCTTCACATATGTTTGAAATCGCGTAACACATAAGCATTAAAAAAAAAAAAAAACATTTGAATTGTATGGTGGAAGGGTTCCAACCGTACGACATTTAAGAACTTCCGGAACAACAGTTTTTGTGGGAATTCCAAAGCAACAGCGTAGAAGGCTAGATACGAGTGCTAAAAAGGGAATGTTATTAGGGTATGCTCTTCGTACCAGAGGATATCGCGTTTTAATTCCAGAAAAGAATAAAGTTATCGAAACCATAAAAGTAAAAATCTATGAAAATAATTTAAATGGTAGGGAACAAAATTTAAGGAAAAATTTTATACTATTAGACAGAGACGTCTTAAGGCATGGGCCAACTGGGCCTCACTTTTGAGGGGGCCTCGTCTCGTTCTCTACTCGGCCTCAAAAAGATCATAGTCAGAATAATTTTAATTGTCAAATGTTATTCACGGACATGATTGGTTGAAGACAGTTACTTCTATAATAAATATTTCTAATTACAACGTTTGCTGAGAATAATGGAAAATATTAGTTTTATTTCTAAAGCAAGATATATCCAATATATTAATAAAAATGCTGCTGTGGAAGGACAATCACAGATATAACAGACACTCCTTCCAGCGACCTTTTATTTATTTGCACACGAGTAAAATATTGCTCATGAATGGACAAGAGATACACTTACACCCTCAAAAGAAGTGACAAACACACATTCCCTATTTTATGACAGGTGTCAGGGTTAATAAAAAGAGGGTTGAAATGACCCTGAAGGAAATCACACTTTTTCGACAAAACGAGTGGCCTACAGTTCTAAATCGGCAATTCCTTTCTTTAAATTTAATTTCTTCCAAACAGTAAGAGGTAATTATATTTTTATTTTTGAATTGTGTTTCTTTGAAATTTAAGGTAATATACAAATATTTATATCGAATTAAAAAAAGTAAAATAATGTGTTATTGTATTTACTTTTTTACAGAGAGGGTTATGAAAATAATATCCAGTTTAAAAAAATTCTGCTCTTTTTTGTAAATTTTCTCTCTCCCCTCTGAACATCATGAAATAATCTCTTAACTGCTTATAAAATTATATATAAATATTTCAATGGACTCTTTAGAATATTTTTACATTGATTAATATGCATAAGTGCAGCTTCCTTCATTTTAAATGCACTATGATCCTTCAATAGAATTTTCGATGTGTATTGTAACTCAGATAAATATTTTTATTTGCTTCTAATATGGAAAGCGTCATTTTACTCATTTAAAAATTCAAATGACTGTCCTTTTTGTTATTATTGAAACCCAAATGATATGGAACATTTATAAAACCAATATATTACATTACTACAGATTGTAGTAATATAATATAAATGTAGAAAAACAATCATATAACAGGAATCCTAAAGTACGTTTTTTTAATTAGATAAATAAACTCTTGTACAATAATTTAATGTCTTTAGAGTAAAGATCAAAAATGGAGAAATTCTCGTCTAACAGTACAAAATAAGAGATTTTTATTGTATAAGATCACTCACAAGAATTTTTCTATTTGCATGTGTATGTTTAATCCAATTTTCCTGCAGAAAATTGAAATTTATTATATATACTTTAATTTTAGTTCTTATACTTTAAAATTTATAATGTATTTATACTTTTATCACTTATTAATACTATATTACTTACTAATACTTTATCTCATATTAGTATGAAATACTTTTAATGAAAATTACTTACACAAATGTAATTCTCCTAATTAACAATTCATGTAATAATTTTCTTTAATTTTCGGAATCTATGATTTCCTTTTTATCATGATTCTTTGCCTCGTTTGATAAGCTCAACAACAAGGATAGCTATATTTCGTAAAGTTACAAACATATATTTTTCAGAGAATTCTTAAAAGATTCCAAATATTATGTTAGACAATACAATACAGAAACCTAAAAACCTTTTGCAGTTTTTTTTTCTGCATGTCATTTCCATTAAAATAATTTACTCAATATTTTCTCACAATCGCAATGTTTTTTTTTAAATAAAAAAATATTTAAGGAAATATAATTAACTGTTTGTAATAAAACTAATATTGATTGATTTATATTAGTTCATAGAACATATGTATATATACATTTTAATAATAATTTGAAATATAATATTTTGTACATTAATAATAATAATGAAATAATCATAATATGAAAATAGGAAAATTGTATAAAAGAGGTAATAACTTAATTGAAGCTTTGTTCTTTCTATCTACGAAAGAGTTAAAGGAAATTATTTAAGAATTTCGATCATATCACCTTCAGAATTCTTATGAAAACGAGAAAGAGTTATATATTACTCTCATTTTATACACCTGAAAACAGAAAGTGTACGATGAACTACCGCAGTCGATTGCAGTTATCTAGTCGCGTAGACAACCAACTTATTATACAATTCAATGATTATCACCATTATTGGAAATAAGTGCTGAAGAGAATAGTGGCTGTTATAAAACTCTTAGCATCAAGAGGATTGCCTTCAGGGGGGGAAACGAAACTGAAGGTTCTGTGAATAATGGAAATTATTTAGGCACTTTGGTTTTAGTTAGTTTGATCCATTTTTAAATGAACATATTGAAAAGTAAGACAATCCTGGAAAAGGTAATTCTTCTTATCTATTTGCTACAATTTGTGATGAGTTCATTGAAGTCATGACGTCAAAAGTCTTGGAAACTATCGTCACTGAAATACAGGAAGCTAAATATTATTATATTAACTAACTTTTATTTTATGGTATATCCAAAATGGTGCACCACTGAGAGATTTTTGCAATTTAAAATTGGAAATACTGCAGAGTATCTGACAGATGTTGAGGTTTCATTTTTGGAAAGTAACAACATTTCCCTCAGTGATTGTAGAGGTCGGTCATTCGACAATGCCTCCAATATGCCTGGGAAATATTCAGGTTTGCAAGCCAGACTTCAAGAAAAAAAATAAATACACTATATATGTACCATGTGCAAGACATTCTTTGTATTTAATTGGAGTTCAAACAGTAGAATGCAACTATAATGTAAATTTATTTTGTTTTGTCCAAAATCTTTATAATTTTTCTCATCGTAAACCCATCATTGGAATATAACACATCAATCAATAACTCCCGAGACTAACATTGAAAAAGAGATTTTTTTTGCAAAATTTTTTTTTTTTCCGCAAGAAATCTCTTTTGTTGCGAGTAAATAGCGATAAACAGCTTTCTGAATCATTAACTCGTTGCTGTTTTTGTTCCATCGAAAGCAATCGCGGCACCCACTTGGAAAAAACCTTTTTCACTTCACTTCAAAAAACCTTTTTCTGTAAATACACTTCCATATGATATCTGTGTCATCTCAGCAATCTCACGGAGCTTCACTTTACGATCTTTCATTATAATTTTTGTCACTTCACTCACATTTTCCGGTGTAACGGCTTCCACAGGTCTACCCGAGCGTTCCGCGTCATTTGTGTCGGTACGACCACGTTTAAACTCGGCAAACCACCGACAAATCGTTGGTTTTGATGGACAAGAGTCCGGGTAACATTTTTCAATCCATTGTTCCGCTTGCACGGTGTTTTTACCCATTAAAAAACAATGTTTTACCAGAACACGAAACTCGGTTTTTCCATTTTTTAAACAAACTACAAAACGACTTACTCCAACCTCGATAACTCAGCTGTTTCTGGTCCGATCGACTTAAAATTTTGACACGTTTCAAGCAAAGGTTAGTACTCTAGAAAGACCTGGTTACTGGTTTACTACGAGCACCCTCTCTGGGTTAGTCTCGGGAGTTATTGATTGATGTGTTACTAACCTTAAATTTGTGAGCTGTGACAGAAATAAAAATGTACTGAAAATCCTATAAAAAACACATTGGTCTGCATGCTCAGATGCAATTAAAGCTTTAAGCTCCGGATATTCAGAAACAGTCTAGAGCCTGGATTGCTTAGTTAATGATGAATTCCAGGCAATGGATACTCGACTTTCTGCTGAAAAATAAAAAATTAAGATGAACGAATTAGAAACTACTTTTTTAACTATCTTTTGGAATGATATTTTAACATGTATTGACAAAGTAAATTTACTTTTCCAAAGCAAAAATATGGATTTGTCGAAAGGTGTAAAATTATTAAAATTGTTAATGATATATATAAGAAACAAAAGAGACTCTTTTGACTATTATGAGTCAAAAGCCAAGGAAGTATCCTTTACAAAGGAGTATCAAAGTGTTCACAAGTGAGTATGACAAGACAGTATTAGGGTAACTTTCCTTGAAGGAAATAGAGACACCGACACAACGTTTGAAAACAATCACAGCCAGAAATTTAAAATATAAACCTTTATACTAATAATAGACTCTCTAATTTGCAATATACAAGAGCGTAGTAAAAAATATGAGGAGCGTTTTGAAACATTTGAATTTTTTTGAAAATATTTCTAATTTGGACGAGACAAAAATTAAAATAGCATATGAGAAAATATTAAATTTTTACGATAAAGACATTAATGGGGAGGAACTAAACATAGGATGTCAACATTTTAAGTCATATATGATCATTGGAGGATAAAAGCTGAAGAAAACACAAAGAGAAGAAATGGAAAAAAGAAAAATTAATAAAAAAATATAATTCTACAAATGCAGATGAAGATCAGTTGTTGGATGAAAGGACTGGAATTGGGATCAACACACTCTATACATACATGTATAATTAAAGACTATTCACAGTGTTTCCCAATATTGAAATTATGATGAGAATTTTCTTATCAATGATGATTACTAATGCGAGTGGTGAGCGTTCATTTTCAAAACTCAAAGTGGTCAAAAGCGAATTGAGAAATTGTACGACTCAATTGCGTTTGAATAATTTAAGCTTGATGAGTATTGATAGTAAAATATTATTAACAATGGATTTTGATAGACCTATATAAAAGAAATAAAATATATAGGTCTATCAAAATAAGGCCTAATTAATGATTTTGCAAATTTAAAATGTAGAAAACGATTACTCACATAAAACCTCATTTTACTATGGATCATTTTTATTGAACTGTACGTGTATATACACCAAATTAGCTTAAAGGGTCGCAGGCGGGGACTATTTTTTCATAAGGGCCCAGGGCCTCCAGCAGGCTTAAGACGTCCCTGCTATTAGATGGTTATGATGAAGAAACCGAATTGGATGTAGAAATAGAAAAACCGGTCATAGAAATAACAAAAGATATTAAATTAATTGATAAGGAATCGGAAATTTCTGATCAAAGCAATTCGGATCCAACCATTCCCTCCAAGTCAGAAATCAATTGGTTTCGGAAAGCAGTACCTCGACCCGATGGATCAAGAACGGACATATATTATAGTATAGTAGGTACAAGCATGCATTTTAGATCTAGAAATGACGCTAAGACTTACTTTGAGGCAAATGAAATCCCTTATGAACCGGAAATTTTTAATTTTAGAGGTAAAAATTCATTTACCGGCATTGCAGATTCATTCCACGAAGCATCTAATTCCCCTAATCAATAAATTGTTTTAGTGATGCAAAATATGCATCTAATAGAGATGACCGTGTTTCAGTTGGGGGGTATATAATTTTTTGTGATCAGGGTGTTATTTCTTGGCGAACATCTAAACAACGTAGTTTCTCTTTATCCACTATGGAGGCGAAATACGTTGCTTTGACGGATGCTGCTAAGGAGTTACTTTGGATTTTAAAATATTAGAGTCTGTCTTACTTTGCTTGTGGCATTCTTTAACAAAGGCCATCTCAGGTAGGCCAACAATTATCATATTGCTAGTTGAAGTGAAGAAATTTACATTAGTAATTCTTTTGGTTTACATGTCACCTCCCGCATCTGACAATTAGAAATCGGGAATTGGCATTTGATATTATTTTCTGTTGCGTCATACATTATATATTTTTATGACTGGATGCTGATTCAGATTCCTGTGATGTTCATGTTTGTAATAATCCGGTTGATATTAATCAGCCGGTAATGCTCTGCAAGTATGATGGTTGTGTGTTTCTTTTAAATGTAAACAAACATGATTTTATATATTAGTGTCTGCTTTACTCTGCTTTGTGACTTAATCTAACATCTAGGGCCAACTAAGACTCGTTGAGTAGAAATTAAATGCATGTTAAGCAAAACTTTAAGTGAGTATAGATGTGTAAATAAGTACAATTATACAAATTTTTACATTTTTAATATTAACAAACTTTCATCTGCTATTTTAACTCAATAAAATCGAAGTAAAAAATTTAGAATGATGAAACTCCGTCATCCAAGTAGCAAGTATATTATCTTCTTAAATTAAAAAAAATTTTAATTAACTGCACGTAAAATTGATTTGTCCTCTTTTTTTTTTTTTTTTTTTTGTGGAATTAGGCTTAATGAGCAAAATCACCTTGTCCTTAATGCCTAATATAACAAAAAAAGTATAGTCTTTTGGAACGTGTGCACACAAGAGAGGCACTGTCATGAAGAGGTTAATGCTTTTATTAAAACAGCTGTTTGAACTACAGCATCATGTGCAACTGCTTTTTTGGAGTAATTGACATGCACAGTTATTTTTCATGGAAAGAGTTGCAAAGAATCTTCTGGACTTCAGGGACTCGAGTAAAACCTCCTACCAATACATTATTGGTGTTGCTCTTGTTCCTCCCAGCACCATTTAAAGTATGTTCAACAGATTACAAAATCATGATTCTCAGAGCAATCAGTCCAGCTATCTTACAAGCACCTTTATTGATTTGTATCTGATAACCATTGAAGTAAGCTCTATGATTGACAACATTGAATGCCAATTCTCAAGAAATCTTTGGATCCTCTACTCCATTGATCTCCTTCTGTGAACCTCAAATTTAACTTCAACCATTCCCTTCACATCTTAGATTATTTGACTTTTCATTTCTTAATGCCTTTGCTCCATACAATTCTTTATTTCCTCTTACCCAAGCTTCAATTCTTCTCGCCTTTCTTTGTTTTATCATCCTCGCTTTATTTCTTCCTGCTCTTGCTTCATTTCCTCCTTCACCAAATGCTCTTACCCAATTTCCAACTTAGCTTGCCTGGCTTTAATTTCCTTCACAACAAGTTCTTGTCCAGTTTTCACTTTGGCTTTTATCTCAGCCATCAAATCCAACAGCTCCTTAAATGTATTCTCCATTGCTGAGGTCATAGGCTTTTATTCAGGGATCCTGCTTATAACTCTAATGTTATAAAAATCTCAATCTTGTATAGGGTGCACAGGTGAAATCGGTCCAGCTCAGAGGATAATGGTTAATGATGTTTTATTTGCAAATAATCAGGACAAGATGAACACATGTAGTAAAACTAGAACAGATTAGCAACACAATCAGGAAACATTTGTACAGATTATGCAACTTAACAGGAACAAACTCCCACTTATAAAGATCAAGAACACAGATACAAAACCAGCACTAGTAATAACAGTTCCTGGCTAATTCTCTCAGCCACACTACCAACAAATTAACCTTTTGAGGACGGCGGGCCGATCTACAGGCCAAAAGGTATATACCCTTAAAAGCCGGCGCGGACCGATGTAGCGGCCAAGCCGTGCTTTCCCCTGTAAACAGCTTTCGAATCAGCATGAGGCCTATTATAGCCCGGGAACATCATCTGCTTGACCGGTTTCTTTTGTATTCAGAAGGGAGGGGGGTAGAGTTTCCTCTTTCACCCTTACCTAAATATCCCTCTTTTTTCCTTCATACTCAAATTCTCACTAGCGGTGAGTGCATAGTTATTTTTGTAAGTGATTTTGTCATCTTGATTACTTAATCATTTCATTTTAAATTAATTTGATTTTTTTAAAAAAAAAATGCCTAAACGTAAAAGAGAACTTACCACGGAAGAGATTCAGAATATTTTAGCTGATTTAGAGATGAAATTTTTGATGATTCTGATTGTGAGTTAGAAAATGAGGAAGATGATTTAGATAAATCTTTAAATTTGAGTCCAGAGGCTGAAGAAGAGGTTGTCTCCGAAGAACAAAATAAAATAATCTGGAACGACCCACAAATAACCCATAAAGCGACAATTTTACCTTTTACAGGAAATAATGTGATAAAAGGAGCCGCTGTAATGAAATTATTGGATTAATATGTTGAACTTAAACAATATTTAAATATTTGGAAATAAATTTTTAATTTCTAGTTCCACTTTATTATTAAAGAGTTCCACTTTACTTTATTATTCAAATAATAATATATATAAATATTACTAAGAAATATATGTTACATAAAAATTTTATTTCCAAAGTTTATTCAAAAAAGTGTTATAACTTTAAGTGGTGATTTTTTTTTTTTATGATTTTTATTTTATTTTTTTCATACTAAAGAATATAATTACATATTTTCATAATGAATGTTTTTTTACTAATACACGTATTGCTATGCATTTTGCAGATTTAAAAATACCTCAGTTCTACATTTTTATTAACTTTTATACCTGTAAAACTACTTAAAATATATTTGTGGAGAATTTGAAGCAATTTTTGCATTCTGTTTTTGATGAAAATTTGTGCATAAGTACGCAATGTATTGTTGTACAAAAGCGTATTTTTATTGTTATCTTAAGTTATGCTTATTGAAAAACAGTTTTTAAGAATTTTATATCGAAACATCAAAAAAACTTTTTTTTTAAATCGTGTATAAACAACAAAAAAAGAAAAAAATATTTGCAACAAAAAAAAATTACAGAAATATTTGTTATAGATTTTTAAAACTGTACATTGTAGTCTTTCGAATTTATAAAAGCAAGAAACTAATTCCGACATTTTTTATTATGACAATTGATGTATAAAAGTTGAGTCTTCGAAACAAAAACTATTAATTGCGATATTTTTTCTTTCAAATTTGTAGGAGACGAATATTACGAATTCTTTAGCATAAGAAAAATTCCCCGATTTATACAAAAACCTTAGAAGCAAGAATAAAACTTTTGGTTTTGTTATATATTATACTTTTAAAGTTCTACAGTGTTGGATTTCCTGATTTTTCGAAACTTAAAAGAAGTTTTTTTTTTTAAAAAAAAAATATAATACGTTTCTTTTATAATAATAATTACGATAAAATTTGCAAAATACTCTAAAATATATTTGAAAAATAAATGTAATCAGAATCTAACAGATAGTTACATTGAAATAAAAAAAATGTCTTCGTTTTCTTTTTTTTTTCTCGCCTATTTATTCATGAGTCACACTTTTTATGTACGATAGTACAAAGAAAGGAATGTTCGGGTGCGTTCTAAGGCACCCGAACGTTTGAAACTCTGAATAGAGAATCAAATGGCTCTTGTAAATGAGCATGAAAAACAAGTTGTAAAAGCTTTCATATCGACAAAGAATGCTTCTCCCTCTTGATTATTGTTGATTCTTTCAGGTTTTGGTCATTATTGATTATCATATGCCTTTTTGGTGTAATAAAACCTAGAAATGCACACCTGCCTACTTGTAAATCTTCAAGGTTGCTTTCATGTAGCCGGAAAACTATTCTTCCGTGGTTCTTCCTCTTATTGCCGTAATAAAGCTTTAGAAAGTGATTTCCTTTTCTGTTACATTGTCGGACATAGGATAAATAGAAACTATGCCGACCAACTTAAAAGAAGGCCTTCTACTTTGCGAACGTTATCGGGTAACTGAAAATAACCGTTCAGAGAACTGATATTGTGTTAGATTTTGAGAGATAATGTAAAAAGGACCCAGTCACTTAGGGGACTGTTCAGACGAAGTGGGGGGGAGGGAAAAAACGATATTTGAAGCTAAAGTTTTCCTTCGTTTTGAAGAAAGTAAAGAAAAATTGTTGTCAGTTTTTTCTAAACCGATTGAGGAGTCTGTGCGTTGAGAAGGAAAGGTTTTTGTAATTATTTTGAATGTTGATCGAAAGAGTTGCCTTCGTAGGAATGTATTGGCTTTGGCTCTATCATATGCACAAAATCACACACAAAAATCAGTTTATTATTGCACAAAAATCAGAGCAGTAATCTTAGAATTAAAACAATATTATGCAATTCTTTTGAAATTTTAAATAAAAAGTAAGGATTATCCAAAGGTTAAGAATATAACTTTTTGTACGAAAAGTGAAAAAAAGGTAAGAAGCTCCAGTATGTTGTCATTACTTGCAAAAGAAACAATTAAGTACAAATAAGAATCATATATTCCTTTTACATAAACAAGATTACCGAGACACGTGAAGCTCCTTGGCAACTTAAAAATGTTTGCAGTCATAATATTTTGTCTTCGATATCAGCTTATTGTTTGCGTTTCACTAGAAGTATTCTAAAAATTCAAAGCATTTCCTCTTTTTTACTAATGAAAACATTTATTACTATTTCAAAAAATATATTTTTAAATTTCTTATGTGCATTTAAAGAATTTATTTTTAGGAACACGTAGGTAAACTGATAAATTATTAATATTTCATTTACAAGTAACATAAGGGATAAATTAATAAGACGGACCTCGTAATTTAAATGACAAATAAGTAACGAGAACGATAGCCGAGCTAGAGCCTCCACTTCTAATTTCCACACCGTGGCAACGTAAGGATTTTGATTTAATGCGTATCAGCTGTGCTACACGTTGGAACACCTAATCATCCCTTTTTTTCGATAAAAACATGTGGACACTACAATGTGGCACTATTTAACAAAGGCCAACATTAATAGCCTTAGGATACTCACATTTTAGAGCATAATGCGAAACACCTTTTTTTTAATGGTTTTGCTTTTTATTCATCTCATTTATTTGCCATAGTGAATATTTTATCATAATTTTTAGCATATATAGGAAGAATTAGATCAAAGAAAAATAAAGTTTTCATTTTTGAAAAATGCTTGTTAATAAAATTTAGACTTAATCTTAGGATTCATTCAATATTATGAATATTAATGTATCACAATATAATGGATTATGGAACAATAAAAAATGACAATTATACATCAAATCTATCATTCCTTCATGGAAGATATATAAGAAAATTCTTCAGAGGGTTTAAATTTTTAAGATTTCTCTGGCATGTTCTAAAAAAGAAAAACAATTATAAATTAAGTAATAATGAAGTTTCCAAAAGATCATAGTTGATTTATGATGATATGTCTATTGTTATACAAATGCTGTGAATACTTATAAGAGCTTTTAAACTTACTTCATTATCGATTTGAGAAAGTCTGAATTTTACATTATAACATCAAGAGACAGGATCAGCAATTTTGCTTTTTATTTTATTTTGTATTACTGATTATAATTAGGTGCAATTTATGAAGTATCAAATTATTTACTTCTTATTTCTAATTTGATTATTTTAAGTTTTAACACCAGGTGTGTATCAAATTCCTGCATTTAAAAGAATTAAAAATAAATTTAAAATATTTTATATCTATTTTAATGAATTTACTGAAAATCAAAATATAAATAAATTTTACTTGAATAATATCAATTAAATTTGGTTAGTTTATTGTGTGTACCTTTGTCTACAATGAACTAAGCGTTTCATTTTTTTATGCAATGTTTTATATTATCACCATTGTTTTGTGCTATTTCTCTCAATGCTCTTAATAATATTGAAAAAGGAAATCTAGGTGAAAAGCAGCTTAAATTGTTAGGAAATAATTTCTTTTTAAAAAAAATAAAATAAATAAATTTCTCAAATTTTCTTGAACTGAAATCGTAATTACTACATTGAGTTCTCCAAGAAAATATGTTTCCTTAAGAAAGGGAGACTCTTTGTATTTAGGGACTTTCTAAGCCGCGAACATCCCCATTGACTGCGGACAGCAGCAATTATCTTGCTTCTTTTGTATGCCTATGTATGGTGCCATCAATGAGCGATAAAAAAAGGGGGAAGTAAACATCGCCTTAGGCGCCGTCTTTAAGGGCCTTTTCCTCACAAAACCCGCCGTCTTCAAAAGGTTAATCAGCCAATCCACTCAGCAAATGTCAACTACTTCTAGGCCAAATCCCAATGGATTTTGCTCAGGCTTTGCAACTCTATATTTATAGCTGTTGTAACCAGGTGTAATGTCAATGGGAAAGTTCAGGAAAAGTCCATAATTTTTCTTTAATTGCGATATTGAAAAGATTACAACATTTTAGAGAAATATTTTGTCAATGTCACCAAGATTCTTATCAAGTCACAAAATTTATTGTCAAGGTTGAGGGATCATTGCTTAAGCTTTACTTTGCATTTCACAAAATCTCAGTAAATGTCTCTCCTCCTTTATTAGAGTAACATTACGGGGAAGTGTCATTGCAGGTTTGTAACAATACATAAACACTTCCGATACCAAAGCAATCACAATGGAATAGATAATGAAAATCTAAAAACCACCACAAAAAGTATTTTTAAAATAAAATTCATAAATGGAAAAGTGAAAAAAATTTGAACTTACTTTAACAACACTTTTTGGAGCCATGGCCTGAGCTATCTCCATACTGAAGTGATCGATGATCTCGGAGCATTGTGTGGAGATAGAGTCTGCCTTGATGGAATGGATGTACTCCGAGACAGGGGGTAGACAGCTTGTGAAAGAGGGCAGCTGATAGTTTCTTGTGACTGGACTACTTGCAGCTGTGTGACGGCCATTTTCCATAATGCTACAAGAACAAAAAGTTGTACTTTTTTCAGGATCTTAAAATATCAATGGATTACAGCTAACAACAACAAAAAAAAAACCTGATTACATTAACTGGGATAATAAAAAATATTGGACATTTTACAAAGAGGGAAGGAAACATTGAATACTATTGCTGAAATTTCCAGATTGCACACCTTGATAATAAAGACCATAAAAGCATACTATAATAAAAAAATCAAATTTTATTATAAAAATTGGCAATAAATAAGGAATATTTGCATTTTCTAGCAATACATAAGGCAGTGTTACCAACATAAATGATAAACAAAAGTGTATTTCACTCTAACATGAGTCTCTAACCTTAATCTGATACCATATGAACAGGAGGCAGGGGAAATCAAAGTATCAAGAAAATATGATTTGAACTACTTGAAATTTGCATGTATTCAAGGTCCTGGAAATGAGCTCTAACTATGTGTTCCGTGTTTATCCAATAATGTTATAAATGTTTGAAATTTGGATGACATTCAAAACACATGAGGAAAGATGCTTAAATTAAACAAGGAAATCCAAAAACAATTTCAAAGAATGTATAAAATTATGCAAAAACATATTACTCAAACAAAAACAATTGCTGCAATCATAATTGAGACAAAAATATCACTATCTTTTTTCACCCATTTTCTGCAATCATTTCTTTTTGAGCAACACAAAACAATGCCTTGTAAAGTCTCTGTTTCTTTTCAAAGGGAGAAATCACTTCTAAAAAATATTTTTCAGTGGACATAAAGGATTAAGCAAAATTTTGGGTATTTTTTTCCCCTTTGATGACTGTTCTGTCCCTTTCAAACAAGTAATCAACTAAGTCAAGTCTACAATGCAAATGGGAGTATTTTCATCCACACTATTAATTCAAAACAAATGTATCAACACTTTCATATAATTATTCCACTCTATAGGTACTGGTTTCCTTTTCACCTCATTATTGTGAGAAGGAGCTTCAACCATTTTAGAATTGTGTATAGAAGATTACAGAGTTGCAAACTTCATATCTATCTATTTGATGATGCATAGTATCTTTCCTCCTTGGTTAAGAAAGATTGTCTTTTTTGAGCTTTTATGACTATAATGTTGGATTATTTATGTTCTCTTCACTAACCTTGAATACTTTTTATAATTTGAATTGCATGAAATTTCAACCAAATAAAACATGGTCTAGACAAATTAAAAGGTAAATAATACAATGAAATGAACTAATGATAGTGATTTGAGAATTGATGAATTGAATTGAGACCAATTTACTCCTGTGGTTTTTGTAAACTACCAAATGTAGTGATATTAATATTTATATTCCAATAGTGATAATATTGTGGGAAGTTCTTACTGGTCCGGAACTACCAACTCCAAATGATGCCAACTCGCAATCATCTGATTGTAATGGATTAACATTTGCATAATTGGACAACTTTTTTAAGATATCAGACTGGTTTTTCTCTGATATTTTAAATAATAATCCTACAAGCCTTTCAAATTTAATTGATAAAATTCAACTGAGAGTTTTAAAAAACACACATACAAGCTTGGTTATAGTTATAATCCTAATCCATATTCAGTATGGCAGAATATGGATCAGGAATACTTTTGAATATTTGCCGACATCAAAATTATGGTTTTATTTGAAGTTACATTATCTCTTGCTTTTGGGGAATAGGTAAAAATAATCGTTTATATGGCAGTAATACCTCTAAATGACATAATTTGTATTAAAAGGTTCAAATTTGGATGATGTTAAAATTGCAGAGTCTGAAACTATTATTAAACAGAATATACACTACTGGAGAAATCTTCAAAGTCATTCAATAGCTCTTTTTAAGACTTAAAAAAAAAAAAAATCAAAAATTTGTTTTAATAAAAGGGAGATGGAAACAAAGCATCTTACACGAGAATAAAAAAGAAAATTTCAAAGGAGAAAGAAAAAGAACATAAAATTTCCAGAAAGGAGAGAGGAAATACACATGAGGCAAGAGCCAGAAACACACATGAAAAGAATGAAAGAGCAAGTTTTTTTTGTTTATTAAAAAGGAATGGTCATTAATTGAATTTTAAAGGATGAAGAAATAATTACGCTAGAATAGGAAAAAAAAAATACATAGGATACCTCCAAAAGTAGCCCTCGTGTCACACCAGAAGCAACATGAGGGCTATTAGCGATGGACATCGTAATGTTGAAATTCGGTCAAGTGACGAAGACGACACCTGAGCTAGCACCTCTCTCTCCTAACATCCACACCATGCCAACGGGAGGATTTCAGGCTTCAACAGATTTAACATGCATCAGCCTAGCTACATGGCAGGTCTTTGGTAGCCAAGGATCGATCCTGTGACTAATCGAAAGTCGCCGGTCACGAATTCGAAACCATGACCACTAGACAATAAGCAGATGGTTTATTGTAGAGAGTATCTTGTGACTGGAAAGTATCTCATATACCTTAATGTATTTTAATAAATCATTCTTTTAATTGCATCTCATAGAATCAGTTCTCCACAAATAAGCAAAATAGAGTTGAAAGGAAAAAGGGGACAGATGATAATGAGAAACCGATATATGCTTGTATGTAAGAATTGGTGTGATATTCTATGATTGTGATATAATTATTTATTGATGATACAACGAGAAGCAACACAAGGGTTATTGACAATGGATCTTGTAATTTTGAATCTCTGTTATGTAGCAAAGACAACATTTAAGCTAGCATCCCTTTGCCAAACTTCCACATCACACCAATGGGAGGTCTTGGGACCTTAGTAAGATTTAACACATCACACCTCCATCACATGGCAGGTCTTTTGTGGCATTGAGATTCAAACTCCTGATTCAAAACAACACTGCCCACAAGTCCGCAACCATGGCCAGATATTCTGTGATTAGAATAAGTTATAAAGAGCATTGAACCATCAGTATTTGAGAAATAACTCCCTCAATACAGAGAAAGTAGTAGGCAAGAATTTAATACAAGGTATGGCTATTAAATAATGAGATTGATGCTGTAAAACGTTTTTTAAAAATTCATATATATTTTACTTATCACCTTAAAAATACACTCCTCCTTTATCCCAACAACATGAGAATTTTAGGCACCATTTAGCCACACACTTTTTGCATGTTAAGTTTGTTATGTAAAATTTTCCATACAGATGGGACACTATACTTGGCTCTACTGGGATGCGATATTTGGTTAGAAACCTCTTGGCAGATAGTATGGAATGAGTATATTGTTTTTGATGGGAAAATTTGCAACACAGATTCTTTGTCAATTGCTACAGTCTCAGCAATCGCACAAGTACTTAATTGAGGGTCGGTCATCGGTAATCAAAAGTTATCGAAGTTTCTCATATTATCATCTTTTTTTTTATGAGGAAGGGTGACTCGGGCATGAATTCTCATCAACGTCTTGAAAACACTTAAGCCACTAAGTGAAATTTCACAATTTGTAGCTCATTTATTTTTTCATCAAAACAAAACAAACAAACAAAAAAACTCTAACGCAAACAAAGGCAATGGATATGCAGATTTGTTTACAGAAGTGAGAGGCACTGTATTCGAAAAATAAAGCTTCATGCTAAACAGCTCCAGGCGTTTGACACACACATACTTCTATAGCAATGTCAGTCTCATTATTTAATATCAACACATCGTATTGAATTATAAACTAGGATTCAAGCAAGTTGAGAATAGGATTTCATTCCTGAAAAATTATAAAATTTTCAAATTTTTTGTATTCCCAAGAATTATACTTTATCCTCAGGAAGAAATGTGCAGATACACATTATATACTGTCATATGCAAAGCATTAGATTTAGAAAGAGGTGTTGCAATAGATGCTAGGTTTCTTATTGCCTATGCAGAAAAATGTTTTACGACCAATATACATGAAACTATAAAAAAAGCAAGTGATTTTTTGCAAATTTTTCAGAAAATCATCACTCAAGAATGTTTTAAAAAATTATGTTAAAGCAGAGTTTGGCTGAGAAAAGATTATTTGTTTAGACACCCAAACACACTGGAATAGTTTGCTGGCAATACTTGTAGGATTTTCAGATAAAATCAGCAATTTCAAAAGCATTAATTGATATTAAAGAAATTTTTTTATAGATATAGAATTTGAAAGTGACTGCAATTTTAGCAGACTTGGAAAACCAATAAAAAATGCCCTAGAAAAACCATGCAGTTGAAATGTGATTTTGTTAACTGGTGAAGGAGTATTTGCTTTCAATTTAGAAGCAAACAAACCCCTGAATTTACAAAATATATTAAATATTTTCTAATTCAAAAAATTTGTGAGAGACAATTTAATTGGAATAATATGGTATGCAAATTTTGCAAGAAAGAATGCTGCTTCACTGTTGCTCTTTCATGTTTATCAAATAAAACATCTTTTTAATTCAACCAGCAAAATTAATTATGACAAGGCTTTTTTTGCGAAGAAGACAAATCACATTCTAACTCCTTTGCACTCAAAAGAAGAGACCATGGAAATTTTGAATGTAGAACAAAAAAATTTGGAAAAGGGACCCATTCAAAGACAAAGGTCCTATACTGTTTAATTAGCAAGGGCTCTAGTTTGAAGAAGATAGTGAAGAAAGAATTGTAATTATCTAACTTAATAGTAAATCGTTCCTAAAATATTATAAGACTAGCTGAGACTTCGAAAACAATTCCTCCAACAACAGCTACAGCTGGAAGGGCATTTTCTGATGCCAGATTGTTCGTAATAAAGCAAAGTAGGATGAGTAATAAAGGCATAGATTGCTTATGTTTTCTTTAATCATACTTTAAACATGAATAATTTATACATTTGATTTTGAGGCACAGTATATATGAAGAAGTATACATTTAAATTTAAGAATATCCTAATTTTGTGTATTTGTCATTGATAATAATTAAAAATAACTTTTTTTTTTCAAAATTTTCTGAATTTTTTGGGAATCTCGGGAATGACTGTAATGTTCCTGGAATCTTCCAGAAATTCTTAAGAAGGAAAAAAGGATGAGAAATCAGAAAACCTATTTGAAACAAGAAAAAGTTAAATAAAGTAATAGTTAAAAAATTGATTGTTTTTTTTCATCTCTTCTTTAAATTGTTAACTTATTGTCTCGTCAATTAATATTAGATTTCACAGCAAAAACTGCAGAAAATAATAAATGGGATGACGGAAATTCTTTTGGAACACCTTTTAGGAAGTTTGCAAGTTCCTTATATATCTGTTTGCTAGGTGAGAAATATGTATCACAGAAGAGATAAAAGATGTCTTATGGAGATATGTAATAATTCTCTGTTGTTAAGCAATATCTCTTATTCAATAGTGACTTGGTCATGATTATAGAAAAGTATCTTTTCCAGAGCCCATAAAAAATTTACATATCTAGATAGACCTCAATTCATGTACCATAAACTTTTCTAATACCAAATCATTATCTTTTCAATGATATAACACATCGATCAATAACTCCCGAGACTAACCCAGAGATGGTGCTCATAGTAAACCAGTAACCAGGTCTTTCTAGAGTACTAACCTTTGCTTGAAACGTGTCAAAATTTTAAGTCGATCGGACCAGGAAAAAGGTTTTTTGAAGTGAAGTGAAAAAGGTTTTTTCCAAGTGGGTGCCGCGATTGCTTTAGATGGAACAAAAACAGCAACGAGTCGATGATTCAGAAAGCTGTTTATCGCTATTTACTCGCAACAAAAAAGATTTCTTGCGGAAAAAAAAAAAAAAAAGATTTGGAAAAGCGTTGGAACGATTGTATCACCCTAAAAGGTGTTATGTTGATGAATAAAAAAAAAATTTGCAAAAAAAATGTTGTTTTCAATGTTAGACTCGGGAGTTATTGATCGATGTGTTATATTGTTTCAAGTGTAATCGCCCTTTGAGCAACACCAAATTCCCTTCGATTGTAATACACCTTTCAGATGTGTTAATTTCTCGAAAACGAGTATTTAAATGCATCATTACAAGTCAGAGTTTTTGTAATTTTAAACATTCATGTGTTTTCGCATCAAAATGTAAACAGCTGTATAAAGGGTGAAAATGACAAGACATAATTTCCAAAGAAAAATGACTTTGCCTCTTTCAGATGTGTTAATGCCTCTTATTCCAATACTTTTCAACTTTTACATTTATTCACAATTCCATGTAAAGTTTTCAATGCTTACATTTTGTTTTTTAACACTGGTTCGCATTTCCGTCCTTTATTTCTTTGTACATAACTGCTTTGAATACTTAGATCTGCAATTTTATTAATTTCTGAAAAAGCAGATATTTCCACAATTTAACATCAATATTCAAATGAATAGCAGAATTTACCAAGAAAGAAACTTACATATGAAAGAAGAGATTTACTAATAACAATTTCGAAAAGGAACCGAACCAGAGCTGATCATCTGAACTTTCTCAATTACTAGAATCATTTAGAAAATTATGATCTAATACCAGAATATATTCTATGATGCCCTTCCATCTTTTTTTTCCTTTTATATTTAAGCACACAATTGAAAAGAAATACTTGCAATGCATGATATACTGAACAAGTGCACACAAAATTCAATCCTGCTCTTTTGTAAATAAAGAAACCAAAAACTTACTTTGAAACCAATTTAGACTATTTTGAAATTCAATGTTTACAGTACTATAAGAAACATATGTTAGAAACATTGAAAACAAGAAAGCTGAGCAGATTGGCATAAAAAATAATAATTGGCTTGGCAGTCTACTGTGTTGTCCGAGAGCATTGAATATAATTTCTTTCTCATTACTTCAACATATCACTTTACACACCATCTGATGATTATGTTGAGTCATATTGGGCACAAGGACAATACAGTATTTCAACAATAACAATGATTTTATTTATAAGTCGGGGCTCATTTTCCTCCAACCTCTTCAAGTACAGCTCGACCATGTCTCTCTTGAGACGCTTTTCACCATCTCCAACACAACTTAGGGATTGCTGCAATTTCTTTTTCTGCCAACAGGCATCATATACACTACACCAAGCAGAGCAGAGAAAAATCAATGGAAGCCCCTTTCCATAGCATCCAAGCAGTGTACAAACAAAACTATTAAAATGTCAGCTTCATAACAATTCAAGTAATCAAAATTAAAAACTGAATATGATTAGAGCAGAATCCTGTTATAAACCTGTGAAAAGGTTTAAGGAAACTAGACTGTCAAGAAACTGAAAATATACCTACTGATATTAAAACAAGATTGAAAACAAGACTGAAGATGCTAAAAATCAAGTTATAAAAATGGTGCAAAGTTCCCAATTTTATTTACTTTAGCCTGAATACTCAATGTAAGACACTTCTTTGTTTTGTCATTAACAAATGTGAAGGACAATTACAAGAATTACTTTGTATGCTCAAACAGTCTGGAGAAACAATTCCAAGTTTTTTAAGGAACTTAAATATTTCCTGGAACACTTAACTTAATTGAGTACTTTTCTGTTAAGGGGGCCATAAAAAATCGCCAAATCACAGTGTGCGAATTCACTTCCCTCCCGATGCAGTTCTATTGCGGTCGCCTGCGATTTCGCTCCCGTTTGGTGAAAAAATATTAATCACCTCCAACAGCCTCCTTTAATGGAAAATTACCCTTAATAAGAAATAAAAAAAAAAAAAAAAAAAATGCCTGGGATATGCCCAGATGAGAAATTGTAACAAAATTGTGAAAACACTTAAGCCATCCTAAATATGAACAATTTGGTACAAAATAACAAATGTCACTAGAATTACATAAAAAAATTAAAATTATAAATTATCAGCATTCAATTCTCAAGTACACTCCAAAGAGTTTTTGAGGTAATCCATAATTCTAAAAATACTTGAATACATATAAATTTGTATGTGCAATATGGTATAAATCAGAAATCTTTTTGGATGTTAATTGAACTATGCATACACTTGTAGAGACAATTTAACACATCAATCAATAACTCCCGAGACTAACCTAGAGATGGCGCTCGTAGTAAACCAGTAACCAGGTCTTTCTAGAGTACTAACCTTTGCTTGAAACGTGTCAAAATTTTAAATCGATTGGACCAGAAACAGCTGAGTTATCGAGGTTGGAGTAAAGTCGTTTTGTAGTTTGTTTAAAAAATGGAAAAAACCGAGTTCATGTTCTGATAAAACATTGTTTTTTAATGGGTAAAAACACCGTGTAAGCGAAACAATGGACTGAAAAATGTTACCTGGACTCTTGTCCATCAAAAGCAACGATTTGTCGGTGGTTTGCCGAGTTTAAACGTGGTCGTACCGACACAAATGACGCAGAACGCTCGGGTAGACCTGTGGCAGCCGTTACACCGGAAAATGTGAGTGAAGTGAAAAAAATTATAATGAAAGATCGTAAAGTGAAGCTCCGTGAGATTGCTGAGATGACACAGATATCATATGGCAGTGTATTTACTATCCTTCATGAAAAATTGAGCATGAAAAAGGTTTTTTCCAAGTGGGTGCCGCGATTGCTTTCGATGGAACAAAAAAAGCAACGAGTCGATGATTCAGAAAGCTGTTTATCGCTAATTACTCGCAACAAAAAAGATTTCTTGCGGGGGGGAAAGATTTGGAAAAGCGTTGGAACGATTGTATCACCCTAAAAGGTGATTAACAAAAGGTGTTAAGTTGATGAATAAAAAAAAAAAATTGCAAAAAAAATGTTGTTTTCAATGTTAGTCTCCGGAGTTATTGATTGATGTGTTACAGGCATAATCACATTTTGAGGTTAAATCGAAACTTTTCAAAAGAATATATTGTAGTAGCTAAAATTTTTTGATGTAGATTTTGAAATAGTTCAAATTTCAATCAATATATATGAGAAAGGTTGATGTCAACTGCCAAGTGATTACCATTGTTCACAACAATG
>BMAW01008854.1:973791-1017241 GCA_019974015.1 Nephila pilipes | reverse complement strand
AAAGGTTGATGTCAACTGCCAAGTGATTACCATTGTTCACAACAATGTTAGCAATCACTCACAGATTCAAGTAACTGGAGAAAGAAGACTTCAAGTAATTTTTTTAATCTTCATAAAAAAACGAATAATCCATTGAGTGAAAAAATATATAATGAAAACTTTAATTCAATTTTTCACAACATATTTGTATGAAAAGACATCTGCATCTATGACAGCAAATAAAACTTGATATCAGCTTGAAATATATTGGCTCTCTTTCTGGTGCAAGGTTGTTGAAATATTTCTATAAACTTATTTCAAACTAGCAGAAATCAAAACAAATGCTACAAATAAAAAACTTGCTACGTATTAAAAATGTGAAATATTTAAATAAGCTAAAATTATTTTGCAAAAATCTTTTAATAGTTTAATTGCAATTAAACTGTTACATATTTGTATGCAAGGCTCTAAAATTTTATACTTAAAAAAAACTTCATATGAATAAAAAAGGAAGTTATGTAATTACTTTATAAATATATTGTTATTTTCTTAAAAATAAATATAAATATATTCATCTTTCTTCATTCATATGGGTGATTAAGTAGATTTTTTGTCAAAAAGGTTATGAATTTGCTGTTCTAACACATAATGCAGAATGAAAATTTGATCAACTCTCATAAAAAGGCATGAGTAGACAAGAATGATGATAACAAGATAAATAAGAAATTGCAAGTACTTTCTTTTCATTCTATATACATTCTAGCTAATCTATATATACTGTATAAATAACTTAAAAATATATAAGAGATCAGTGCCAGATTCAATGGACAAACAAACTTAGAAAATCTGGCTAGATATAACTACGAGCCAATCCTATTACATGGTTTTTACCATGCAATAGGATTCGCTTGTTGTAAATACACAGAGTAGAATCAAATACAGTATGAATGAGAAACATGGCAAATCATTTTCCGATAGATAAGTAGTTTTTACCACATTGTAGGGTTATAAGGTGTGTAAGTTAAGTTCTGAAGAAAGTATATATTTTAAAGTATTCAAGTACAAAATCTAACAAGGACCCTGCAATTTGTTCAAAAGAAATGTCTAACTTGGTAAATGACAAAAATTATGTTTTTATAACAATCTTCATTAATAAGACACATTATACAGTATAACATATAAATATTATCTCCCCTCATGAACTTGCAAGTCTGAAATCAACGAATTCTTTTTAAGGAGCAAATAAAAAAAATCTTTTGTACACAAATATACAATTTTATAATTTCTATCATGAAAGAATTCATACAAAAAATCAAAATGAAAAAATGTATCATAATACTGAGGCCAAAATTTAACTTTATGCTCATGAATCTCTTTTTCAGAGCTACATTCAACATGCAAGAGTTGTAAACTATAGGTTTCTGATCCATATGAGATGTGTAAACTAAAACATACCATTTTTTTTATTCTTAAAGAAAATTCAAAGCTTTTGGAATTTCATTTCAATCAAAAATTACTTAGAAACAAATACAGATAATCTAATTTATAAATAAAATATTTTGATAATATTCTAATAATTTAAGATGTAACCATTAAAAACAAAGAAAAATTAAGATGCATCACAACCATTATATTTATTTGTAAGAAAAAAATTAAACCATTAGAGATCATGTTACAATTCAGAAGTCATTACACATAAATAACTTTCTTGGTTTTCAGCGTAAATCCAACTTCTTTCTTCTTTTGAAATTTAAAAATTAATGAACAGAAATCATGAAAATAATTAATAGAACTCTTCAACAATTTTACTTATATTCTATGGAAAGAAATAGAGAATAAGTGTAAATAATACTCACTTAATTCAATAATGATACAATTCAAAAAAACAAAAACTAAATTATGTTTCAGAATTTTTAAATTCATCAGGGCTGTTATTTATCTAAATTAACTAAGTAGAATAATTGATATTTTTATCCTATTTACAAATTTTTAAAATAGTTTCAGGTTTAAAATTCTTTCACTTTTACATAAATTTTAACAAAAAATTATCTAAAGAAGAGTTGGAAAAAAAATTCCCTTTACAACAAATCATAAAAGTTTTTATAATTCGATATACGATTTTTTTAGAACATATCAAGTATTTTGGTGCATATGTTGGTCGATACTGAAGCCTCCTTTTAAATTTCTAGAATTAGTAAAAGAAAAAATTTAAAAGTAACATAATTGAAGTAATAAATATTTGAATACTGAGACATTCCACAATGCAACTCTAACGATTTGTAATTTCTTTGTAATATCTAAAATTATTTCTTAAATCAAAATTGCAAATAATGAAGTCAGAAGGGCAATACTTTTAAACTGATTTCATAGAACATCAAAGTCGATGTGTTTAGATCGATTTATCAAAAGGCATGTTTGTTTTTTTTGTAAAAAATCTGCTTTGCACGTTTAAATTTCATTAAAAAAAATGCGAGAACATCAAAATAATATCATTCCAGCAAATTCCTATGCAAACATGATTGAACATCAATGTATTTAATTGAGCAGAATTATCGATGCTCATTTTGTTTTCGCAACATTATTAAACATGTAAAAATACATTTAATTAAAAATGGTTAAGGAGTTAATACATATACTCCAAATAAAAGGTAAAATTACTTTTTAATTCTTCATATTAAAACGAAACTGGTTTTATAAACCAGAAAAAATATATTAATTTACAAATTAACATAGCAAGTAATATGAATGCAAAAAGAATGTGTACGTACTGATAGACAAATCACAAAAGGCCAAAAATTAGTAATACTTTTTAAAATAATCATGTACTAAATTATGAGTGTAACAGCAATTGCTTCTTTCTAATTTTTAAAACAATTTACTCGCTAGATACCCGTTATCATTCTCAATGCGCATTCAGGGAATACATTTCGTTTGGCGATGTGCAGACGATTTCAGTTCTATATTTCAGTTCAGGCTGTTTCAAAAAAAAAAATTTATAATTTTCCCCCCATTTTACTTAAAACAAAATAGGAGAAAATTTTTTATTCACCAATATAATTTTGAGCTTTTGTTTCGTATTCAGGATTTTCAGCATAATTCATAATTTTCTAGATAATTCTTTTGAATCAAAACCTGTTCACGACATTTACTGACTCAGAAATTTTAAATCTACTAATAAGCATACTTTTGAGTTTATCTTGTCACGCATTCTGAAGATTATTGTGTCGATTTCTTCGAATGTAAGCAAATATGGGCTAGTGCACCTCAAGAAGTCCTCCTTAGATAAAAAAAAAAAAAGCTGATTTTCATTCTCATTATCCCGAGTTTTCCTCCTGATATTAATTAAAAATTCCTTTCATCGTTTTATTGATTGAAAGCTTGCTTAATAACATCCCTGAAATCTGCAATGCTTTTTAAAAAGTATCTAGGTAATTTTAGTTAGTAACGAATTTTTAAGTTTCGCATAGACCAGTTCATGTTTTCAAAATCAATCTGAGTAATCACTAATATCAAGAAATATATTTCCAATCATTTTGTTTTAATGTATCGCTTGTTACTCGTCGTATTCTAGGATAGTTTTAAAGTGTGCCTGTTTGTGATGTATGTTGCTCCCGTCGATACTAAAAAAATTATCTTTTCTTAAGCGAACTTAGAAAATTTAAAATAAGTATTATAAATATTTAATTTAAGGATGGAAATATACAGATTTTTGAATAAAATAATATGCAAGTAGAACGCCTGTCTGAAATATAATATAAAATCACGAACCTACCATTACAGTTTTAAATTAATATGTAAGCTTACTAAAATAAATACAGAACAGTCATGTTCTTTTGATTGAATACGCGATTGAACCGAGGTCTCCCTAAATTTTGATAAGTTTACTTGCTAGAAAGATTGCAGTTTTTGAGAGTTAGAGCTGTGCTGTTTATTGTTGGCGCTAAAATTTTGATCATAATTATACGCCATTTTATTGGTTGGAATGGTTCCAAACACTGTGATGTTTGCGGTTACTGTGCTAGCGAAGCGATAAATTTTATGGATGAATAAACGGGACCTTGTTTGGTTCGTGTTCGAACTGTATTTTGCGGCTTTATCAAATTGAATATTTACAGTGTGTGTCAGTTTTAGGTAAGAATATAACTGGTGTTTTACATGTCTACATTCATTCGTTTTTAAAAAAAGAAAAACATACCTATAATTTGAAACGAGTTAAGCATGTTGTTTATATTCTGTGTGTAGAGTGAGTTTTGCAGTCTTTAACTCGGACCTCTTGTAGTAAGTATGCAATTTGGTACATAATTAGAATCCGGTATCGCCAATAATTCTTTTGTTTGGTTAATTAATGGATATATTATTGTAAAACATCGTTTTTAATTAGTTATAATCTTCATTTAAGAAGTTATTGTTTTGCTTTCAGGAGTAAATAACAACCACAATTATGGTAGAATTTTCGAAAAATAACGTAACCTTTTTCAAAGCTACAAAAATTGTAAACATGATTTTGGTTTAAACTAGTAAAGAAACATAAAATGCGATCTCATATTAAAAGCAATACGATGGATAATGTTGCGAATGAAATGGACTTTGAATAGCATTTGCAATGTAAATTCGTTTTATTTCGATTTTTAAAAAGTTAATTGTTTTTAATATGTTGATAAAATATATTCTAATTCAATTTTAATCTTGGAGATTCCTATGGAATATGCCAATTTGAAATTGTATATTGTTAATACTTTATTTCAATATAAGAAAAATTGCACTATTTCGAAGAACTACAAATGAATCTTTAAATTTTATGATAAATTTTTCTTTTTTCAGCTAAGTTAATTAAATGCTTCTATTTTCATGCATTGAAGTTGTATATCATTCTGTAATGATGGTGAACAATATGTTTAGAACTCATTGATTGTTTATATAAAAATTTGTTCTTTTAATGATTTTCCTTTACGGTTTATAAGTGATCCTTAAATACTAATTAATATGTCAAAGAGGCTACATTACTGTATATGAGATTTTGTTATAGTTTTTTTTGAAAATAGAAAAATTTATAATAAGTTTCCAAATATTAAATAAGAAAAGACCTTAGATATAAATAAGTTAATTGATTCGGTCATGGAAAGAAAAGTTGGCTTTTGATATTTGTTTTTTTCAAACCATTTATTGGAAATTCTGGTAAATTTCCTTTCGTGGAAAATTTATCTTTCATTGTTAAAGCTGTGTTATTTAGCTGTGTATAATAAGCTATATACATAGGAGAGTAACTGTGAAATATTATATATGATGTAAATATTTTTAAAATCAAAAGCATTATATATAGAATTTTAATTACATCAAAATTTCACGAGCCATTCCATCCAGTCTTTGAATATAAATATTTTGTTTATCTCTGATTACCAATTGATAAATCTTAACTGAATGATATAAAGATATATTTTGGTACTCTTCGAATAAAATTTATCCTTTTATGAATCACAGTGCTTCCTCCTCTTTAATGCAATAATGCTTGTTCTGTTATGTTTTAGGGTTATACCTACTTTAAATTTATCCAAAAGAATAAATTAAACCTTTTTTTTAAAAAATAAAAATTTAGCAAATATTAACTGCACAAAATTAAATTATATAGAAGATAATATTAAAAAAATTGTTTTATTTGTTAAATTAAAAGTTTAAAAGAGATTTTTTTAAAAAAAATTATTTGCTTGATGAATGCTACTTAAAATTTATAATGCTTGATGGATTTTCAGGAGAACATAAGCTCTATAATTTTTTAATTTACAAATTTGGTAGAACTTATATTAAGCATTTATTTTTCAAACTTAATCTGAATAAATGTAAATTTTAGAATAATTCTGATTTAGCCAAATGATTCTTAAGACTATTTTTATTTTATTACCTTAGAATTAGCAAATCATTGTTATTTTTAAGTAATTAAAGTATTCATTTTTTTCTCATGTTTCATATAGAAAAAGGTATGGTTTTATTTTTCTTTTGCATTAAAATAATTATAATTGCTCTTTCTTTTTTCATCTATTTGTGTAAAGTAGTTTTTATATATATTTTCTCAGTTTTAAATGGAGCTGTTAAATCATTCTTCATTTTCTTGCATATTATATACAATGAAATAATTGTTTTATAGAATAGGAGTGGTTCTGTTTGATTAATTATAAATCTTTATCTTTGATCATGATAAATCTGCATAAACTAGATCTCATGTAGTATTGAATGAGGGGGGGGGATCATTTTGGATTTTCATAAGTCATTAATTCTTATTATTTGTGCTGATATCTAATAGGGGGAAATATACTTTCTAATAGATGATTAAGTTATAAAATGTCCCTTGACAAATCAACTTGTCTTGATGCCTGGTTTTTAAAATTCAGATTTATCTGCTGTTAAGGCTGAAATGAAAATTAATTGTTATGACAGTACATATGCTAATGAATGAGAAAATAATATTTTTTTCCCATTGGAAAAGAATGTTACTTTTTCATAAAATATGCTATAATAACTGCAAAAAAATTATGTTGAAAAGCATTTAAAGATATGTGTTTAGGAAATTGAAAGAAAATTGTTTTCACATTACAACCTCGTGCACCTTAAAATTCCAGAATGTTACGGTTTTCAAAAATTTATTTTGAATGTGTATATATTCTTACATGCCTAATAATAATTAAAAGCAACTTCATTCAAACCACTTAAAATATTTTTTTTACTTCTGTTTTAAAACTGAATTAAATATATATATATATATATATATATATATATATATAAAATTTTATGAAAAGATATCTAATTTAAGAGATTTGGATTTTGACCATTATAATTGATCACAGCATTCCATTTTAATATGGTGCTATCTAACCCAGAATCTGAGATTTACTAAGCTCTGGTTTTCATAAAATAAGGCTTGTTTTAATTGATTTAAAAGAATTTTAATCTTTGTTACTTCATAAAATATGCTACATATTGTTGAAAATAATTACTATTTATGTATGGTAATTAAAAGAAGTGAGTAAATTCATCTAATACTTCTATTATGTTTTTATTATTAAAATTTCTTCCATCTTGACTAAATTTATTTCAAAATGTTTCATTTTGCTTGGTAAAAAAATGTTCCTGAGAGATAAAAGAAGTGATGACACAAATATTATAACAGGACCATTAAATCTTAAGATACCATATTGTGTACCTTTATTTTCCTAACTATCCATTAGATTTTGGCTCTAAACATTTTGTCCAAGGCAAATGGGGGGGGGGGGTATTCTACCCTGTGGAAGGGAGGAGTAGTTGTTTTGAACCCTGGACCAGTGGGTCCGAAGAATGTTGACAGGTCGCTTTTTGCTGTGCCTCTACCAACTAGAGTGAAAAGATGTCTCTTCTGGCTAGTTAAGTAAGGTGTTTTAACTTCTGACACTGCAAAATGGTAGCTGCGACATTCTTTTTTGGGGGGAGGGGAGGGAGAATTCTAAGTAAAAAGATTTATTTAGATATCTCTTGAATACATAAGATAAACAAAATGTTTTTTCATAATATAATTGAAATGCACAGTGGTTTTCAAAAATGAAATTTCTTGTTTAAACGCAAATAACTTATTTGGAAAAATTAAAAACTGTAGTTATTGAGTTGTATTCTTTATTAACACAGTTTTATTTCTAATAGCATAGAATAAAATGAAATGTAGAACTAAAAATATCTGTATTGTACGAATATACATACACACTTTATATAAATATTGACTAATTTTGGTGCTTACTTTAAAATCATTTTGTCAAAACATATTGAGATTTTTGAACTACCCAAACAATCAGCTTTCTATTTTTTTTTAAAAAAAGGGGGGGGGGACTAAGTGTTTAATATACATATATGTATTTAAATTTTAATCAAAAGAAAGTTTTGGTTATTTTTTCCATGTGCATGTTTTTCCAATTTGATATGCAAATAAACTACTTGATCTTGTAGACTATTAGTAAATTTTCAAAATTAATATCATATTCACTACTAAATTTCACCATGATAATATTAGTTAGTAAAGTTTGTAGTTTTAAGGCAAAAGTGAGTTACTTAGTTTGAATTTTCCTTGGAGCCATTCTATCTACAAGCAAATGCTATTTGGTATATTTTATTAAAATCTGTGACTATCAAAAACATTTCTGTTCTTTTGTTACCCAGTGTCAGAATGCTTCAACAATTTCATGTTTTTTTCCATCCTTAATTTGCCTCTAAATTTTTGTACTTTTTTAAAAAGACTCATTTATATATTATACATATAATTTATAATAATCAAAACTTTAATAAAGAAAACAGCAATCTTTTTTTTCTAAGCAATTTTTAAAAAACTGTAAATTTCTTGCAACAGAAATATATTAAAAAATTCTATTAGACAATCACTGAATGCAATTAGCAGATCCCATAAATTTGATTTTTTCTACTCTGAAGAATGACTCAAATCAATAAAATAGTTCAAATTATTGAAAAGACAAAAGCATTTTAAAATAGCATTTAATATTATTACATCATATCTAAATACAAAGTTTTCACCATGTAAGAGATCACATTTTCTTCAGATCATTCTCCTCTTGATAGCTTCCTCACATCTTTCCAACTTTTTGAGTGGGTCCCTGCAGCACAAAAACATGTAATTTAATTGAACAAATAAAATTTATCAGGAGCTTGATAAGTCATGAAGATTTTGTAAATTTACTTCGAATTGTTTCATTACTACTCATTTCCAAAGGAAAAATATGCTATATATATGCTTGATTATGTTTTCACTCGAATGGTGTGAATCTTTCCATCATGATATGGCAATACATTCAATATTACATCCAAAGGCTAATTTAATAATTATTATTTTTTTACTATTTTCTTCTATGAACACAATCTCATTGATCTTGGGTGCCTGGATATCCTTATTTCTATCCTGTTTTGAATTAATAAGTTCAAATACTCTTTTATGAAATCAAAGCCATAAATATTTCAAAGGTTTAATTCCATATCTTATTATTTTCCTCAAATGTTGTGCTTCTACAACATGTACATCATTGGTACTGAAATTATGATTCTCAATCAAAAACATAGGAGTTAAAGGAATTGGATCTTCTGAATTTTTAAAGACATAAGTAAGGGACACACACAAATTTATAGCAGATTCACAATTGCACAATACAGTCTGGAAGTTTTTAATTAAGTAAAATTAGAACTAACTAGTGCTAAAAATTTAAAATATAACTGTGCACGTAGTTTCATTTTTTGTTTGATTTTAAGTAACGGTTGATAATGAAATCATACTATGGAACTTTTGAACCTCCATATGATTTTCTACATGCATTTAGTATAGAACTACTCTATAATCTGGCACTTTACCTTTCCAACCTCGATAGCAATCTGACTTTTCACACAGCCTGGCGGTAAAAAGAAGAAAGAAATAATTATTTTATATCTTCTACTTCAATATAATAATGTTGGCTATTGATACAGAACATGAAGTGCTAGTCGATTGACAATGGATGTGAACTCATGGCTGGCGTTTTCATCGAATATTGGGTTTGAGTCTGTTGCCACTAAAAGTCATGCTTATGAATTCCAGAATCATTGCTGTTGAATCTTAGTGCCATTTAAGACTTGGTGTGCAGTGTAGTTGATATACATTAAATCTGTTGAGGCTACAAACCCTCCTGTTGGTGTGGTTTGGAAGTGCTAACTTGTGTGTCATCCTTGTTATTTGAACAATGTTCAAAATTACAAAGCCCATTGTCAGTAGTACCCCTCATATTGCTTTAAAAAGCAACTTTAATAAACATTTGGTAGAAAATAGCAATTTTTTTTTTTTTGTAGTTTTTGATATTAAAGACGTTTGACACTTTATTTGTGAATACTGTATTAAATATTGTACAGTAATACATAACTTTTGCTGTTTAAATATGCTATTATTAGCGATTTTCCAGTAATGTAATGTATGTATTGAAACATTTTGTCTAATTTGTTTTTGAAAATTTCATACGTTGAATTCTTTAAAGAGGAATAATATTAAAATTGAGAATATAAATTTTGGAGTAGGAGGATCTTAAACTAATTACTAATTTATTAATTATTTTTTATTTAAAAGGCTAAGAATTAAATTTATATATTTAATCATTTTTAAATAGTCTTCATATATTATAATTATTTTCAGTGAACTGATTAAAATGAAAGCAATTTAAACAGAATAGTTAGTTGCAGTTTTTAAAATACATTTAAATTTATGTTTAAAATGTTTATTTGTTAAAATTATATTAGATTTAAAAATAAAATTGCATTTTGGTTTTATTCATCATATAAAAATGTTAACATCTATTTCTATAAAAGTTTTAAAAAATATAATGAAAAAAAAAAATACGGGGAAAAAAAGAAAAAATATTGATACATAATAGAGCAATGTAGTAAATTAAACCTTTTTTTTTTTCTTTAATAGAGATCAAATTTTTGAGAATTTATTTTTTTCTAAATATTTCTTTTATGTCCTATTAGAAAAGAAGTGGGTTGAATTATTTATCAATTTAAAACTATTCACAATTATGTAACTTTTGTCAATGCAAATAAGTGATCCTTATAAATGTTTTTTTTTTATTTTTTTTTTTATTTATTTATTTTATGAATTGAAACGTAGTGTGATTATTCTTGCTAATTATCTTTCTTTTTACTGATTAAAATTTTTTAAAGTTACTTTCACTTAAAACATCTTTATGATTAATTTTTAAAAAATTATGCGCATGTTACAGAAATGAACAAGATTAAGTTTTAGTGCATATTTTACTGAATATACACCACTTTATGTTAACAACTAGAAAAAGTAATTCTGATAAAATTATTTGCATTGTTAGTAATTTTATGTCCCATCAAAAATTAATTTATACATTAAATCTTTTTTTTAAAAAAAAAAAACTATTTAAACATCAAATTATTTGTAAAAAAAACATTTTACAAAAGAAACTTTTGTAAAAAGTTTTACTTTTTTTTTTTTTTTTTTTTAAATCTGTTACTAATATTTTAAATATGGTTGAAATGAAATTTGTAGGATCTACAAGTGATTGCAATTTGTTGTGTTTGAATTGCCTTGCTTACATATTCTATCAGTTTTTGTACAATACAAGTTTCTTATTGTACTAATTAATTTATATATTAAAAATGTATCTTTTGCTAACTTGAAAAAACTTAAAATTTATTACAATTTCTTAACAATTCATTATAAAATCTCTTAAATTTGATTCTACAGTAGCTTAACTTGAAATTTTATGTATAGTAGATTTCTGTATTTTAGGAATTGCATCTCTTTTAATTCTTGAATTTTACTTTTCAATTTTGAATTTTACTTTTCAATGATGATGCTTTAAATTTAGAAAGAAATTACTAAAACATAAAATTATAAATTTGATTTTTCTATCAATATTTTTAGATGTTAATTAGTGCAGTTTGTATACCAGCAATTATATAAATTGTTGTATAAACTTCTTTCTAACATTCCGAATATATAAAATCATTGTTGTAATTTATCACTTTTTTAGGGGAGGGGCCTACAATTATCTATTTTTTTATATTATCTGACTGAAGCTCTTTTAGATGTATTAATTACATGTTTAAAAATATCTGACAACCAAGCATAGATTGTAGTCTTTTTTGTTACACTGAAAAGGCTGAAGCGTTGTGAAGAATTTGTGAGAAGTTTTAAGAGGAGCAAAACAGAACTTATTTGCTTTAAATTGCCTGTTCTTATTTATATCAAATTTGTTACTTCTCAAAAATAATTTATTTTGATACAAGGTGATGCTTTAAAGAAGTAACACAAAGTTGCATGGTAAATAAATGATTAATTAGGGTTTATTTTGAATGTCTTGCATTTGTGATATTTTCAGCAAAGGGAACTTCATTCCTTTGAATTTTTTTGCATTGTATTTTCATTTTTAAGGTCATAATGAGATACTTAGAGTTAAAATCGAAATTAGTGAAAATAATTTAAACTGTCCTCTTTATAAGTAAGAATTAAAAACATAGTAGAAATATCCTATAGTTTTATACAACAAAACATTCATGTAAAATTCAATCCTTTAAATTATTATTTGAGCAAATATCTAGACATCCTGTTTGTCATATAATTTTTATCTATAAAATATTTAACTGCTTATATGTTAAAGTTTTAGTGTTAAATCAAGATTAGAGTGTGTAAACTAAATAAAGGTCTGTTGTCCATGAAAAATTTATTTTATTCAAAATATTTATTTTTAACTTAATTTTGAAATGTGCTTGGAAGAGCATTCCATATTTGTAGAATCATTAATGCATTATCATTAAGAAACTTTTTTCTGTTATGTTTTTCAGGAACGTTAATTAAAAATGCTTAGGAAAGATTTTTGTACAAGTTATTAATCAATTTTGTATTTTCTAGAGGTTAAAATTTTCATATATTTCAGTTCAGCACATTTTCAGCTTGAGTTTTAAATCTTTTTTTTTTTTTATTGAGTACTAGTATTACATTTTAAACAATTTATTATCTTTAGATTATTTTTTATGGATAAAATTCAAATACTTCAGTTTGTGAAATTTATGTATGCATCTGTTAAAATGTTTTTGGTCCTTAGTTGTATGATTAAGTTAATTCTTTGGGGGTGTATTTTCACTTATTTTAAAACTGAAATTTTTATAGTGATAGAAACTGTAAATGAAATTCAGTTTTGGAAACAGAAAACATTATCTCCTTTTTTATTTTAAAATTTATTAAAGTTTTATCCAATAGGTTTTTTCTTATTAGGTACTTTATTTTAGTAAAATTGTTGGAATTATAAGAAGAAAAAAATTTCTAGACATTTGCATTTCATTGAATTTTTATTGATATTCACGGTGTTCATAAAAATTCAAATTCTCTATATTGTGTATGATATTTCATAGAATTTTTTTTAAAAAAAAATCACGTATTCATTATTTTATCGAAATCTATAACATGTTTCATTGGGTTTTTTTTTTTTTTTTTTTGAAAAAAATCATTTTATGAGGACAATACATTTTAAATAAAATTCAATTACCCAAAATCAGTTGTATTAAAGTACTAAGTAGGAAGCTGAAATTTGAATAAGATATAATGTTAACTGAAAAGTCAGATTAATCTTTATTCAAGAGTTGAACTATCGCGTCTTGAGTGCAAGCAAGAAATGCAATTATATTGGTTTTTAGATTTGGATTTATCCACTTTTACTTAAATGCATTAAATTTATGCATTTCGAAAGTAATATATTTTTTTAATAAATGATTGAAAAAGATATAGATAGTTTCAAAAAAGTGCATATGTTAAAATGAAACATTTACCACGCCTTTATTATTTTTTTAATCAACCGTAAAATAATTTTCAGTCTATCCAAATATCGAGTGCATAATCATGAATCAGTTTTAAAAAACAAGAAGGAAAGATTCTGATGGAAAAAAAAAATGTCCCTAAATTTTATTCGTACCTTTTTCTTTTGCAAACATTACCTGCGACCCGTTGGTAGGGCTTCAAGAGGATTGCTTCCCGTGAACCCTGTCATTTACCCTTTCACAGATTGTGGAGTAGTCTGCTAAGAATGATCGGGACAGGAAAAACTGAAACACTGCGCATGTATTCGATTAGCTCTATGCAAATAATTCTGCATATCAGATTATGTTTGTATTAGAAAATTTATTTAAAAGCATATTAATTTTCAATTGAATTATTTGTTGACAATTTGATGCAGTGTGAAGCCTTAAAATTTTTTTTCCAAAATTTCGACAAACATTTTGTATCAAGAATGATATAAGAGTTAGGTGACCACGGCTGGACATTCCGTTTTTCGCATTATATCATTGAAATCTTCAATTGAGTTTTTTTTAAATTTGAAAGCAAATTTTACTCGTTTTCCCCTGAACAATATTTATATAGCTCCAACGCTACTCGTATAAATAAATTGTTTTTCAATGGCAACTAAAAAACAAGGGAAGGAGTCATGACGAGTAAGATTCCAAGTGCGTACGTTAATTTTCTATAGAGATAGAGCAAGAAATATACACTTAATACTGTCTTCAGAATTTACCTTTCCACAACAAGCAATGGTAAGCATGCGTAGTGGCCGGACTTTTACTTCCCTGAAACTCTCGCGGCGGACTTGTGTGTATCTTGAGAGATGATTCGCTGCTCGGATGGTGTACTAGTCGGACCGAACCCACTTTGATTAGAGGGGATAATGTAGATTGAGGGAAAACTCGTACCTGCCATGTATCCCAAAACATGATAGTTGTACGTTTCTTACGATTTAACTGAAGCATTTTTCTTAATTCAGCTTCTTTGGAGAACTTTTTAGTATCAGTCATCATACCTATCACTGTCAGTGTGAATGCGCAACTAAAGTTGATACTGGTTTTGCGTAGCCGTATTAAGGACGAGTCCATTGGTAACCACCCGATGTTTTTGCGTTTCTATTGCGGCCATGTTCGCCATAAACGTGGAGTTCTCTGTTTGATGCTGCTGTATGTGATATGTGCATAATGCTTGTGATATCGATTTAAAGTAAGATATTTTGTTGTCAGATCGCTCATTTGAATTCTATGAGATGTATTAAGCTGTGACTTTCAATCATTTAAATATAAATCCTGCTCGGATGCTGAATTTTTTTACATTTTCCAATTTTATCGATGTCAAGCTTGCAAACTGAATGTTCGATATGTAGTTCTATCAAAAAGCTGTATTCATATGAGCTTTATTGTAGTTGTTATAAAATCGAGACAAAAGCATGATGTAAAGTAATGGATTTGAAAACCGATTTCCAAAATTTTCATATTTGTCGCGTACTCTTTCTGAAATATTTGCTCATCCTAGTTAAGCATTTGCTAATTTCTTGTTGAATTCTGAAAACATTCGTTATAATTTGTTATTTTTAATCATTTGGTATGCTAGCAGTAGAATAACTTTGTTGAATATGTTGTAAAAAATTAAACTGTGCAATGAAAAATTTGTAGCTTGCAATTTTCGATTATTCAGGAAAGTAATATAAAGCGTACTTGCATTATATGTTCTGTCAATTGTGTTAACATTAACAATTTCTTACCTTAAATTTATGACTGAAAAAAATTTCAAAAATTGTGATAAACTCAATGTATCATTTTTAAAATATTGTTTATTTTTTTATATTATTGATTCTGTTAGTTTACATAGAAATATTGTTTGCATCAATTGTAAATATTTATAAACCCGAAAGAAAGTATCTTGTAGTATGAAGAAATTGTTATAACAAATTTAACAAAGTTTTACATGTACTGATTAGTTTCATATTTTTTTTGATATGTTTGAAAATTGTCTGAAATATATTTCTTATCTTCAGGTGAAATATTTTAATCATTAACTTAGCAAATATTGTTTAAAAAAATTGTACCATCAATTTAAACTATTTTGTCATTCTAATTCAAGATTTTAGGAGGAATTATATATTTTTTGGTTCTCATATAATCTGTTATGATAAGCATAATTTTAAGATTTTGTATTGAATTAACCTGTTTATTTATTTATTTTTATCAAAAATTAATTGCTTAAAATATTCTATTGAAGTTGAGAGTTAAAACATGATTATATATGCTGTGACCTGTATGAAAATTGATGAAGAAATTTTGTAAAATTTGTTCTCATCATGAAAATATTTAAATAACCAATATATATTTGAAAATATTGTTGAAGGGAATACATATTAAAGGGTAAACAAAATAAAGGGGGAGGGGAATTATGTCATGTAACTTTTAAATTGAACTTTCTTTTTTTAGTTCGGGAATACTTTTTTTGTATATCATTTTTAACAAGTTATTTTTGTGTATGTAATGGTTAGTAAGTTACAAATTTTCCCATCTTGTAAGTTATATATGATAACGTTTTGAAATGAAAGCATATTTTTCTTTTATTATCTTGTATTATTTTTATCCTTAAATTATATAGAGAGGCTGTTATTTGGGATGTTTTAGATATGAAATGAATAGTCTACTGAGGCAATGATTTTTGATCTTTTTCTTATTGTCTGTTTGAATGTATGTAAATTATTGCTTTGCTCATAGACATATTTTCAGTTACAGTTAATACTTAAAAGTAACTTGTTAATAGTAATTTTATAGAATCTGTTGAAAGGGTTTTTTTTATTAGGGTAACATGAACTTAAGCATCTTATAAGTATAAAATATTTTGTGAGAAAATGATTGTATATTTTCCAGCTTCCCATCATCTACCAGTGGATGCAAATGTATTCAGGGGAGTTTGTTAATTGAGTGGAAAAGTGACTTGTAAGCCATGTTTGGAAGCCTTGATTACTTAAGTGTAAGATTGCTTTTCTTGGTTTATGTTGCTTTAAGTATACTCATTGATCTGTTTAAAAACATGCACTCGAAAATGTAATTTAAAATGGCATTATGCTACAACTTTTCTTCATTCAGTATGTAGAAATGTAAAACATGATGCGCTGCCCCCTAAAAAATTTGTATATTTTTTGGATAACTTGAATAAAACTCATCAGGAACTCTTTTTTTTTTTAGTCAAAACCTTAATATTTATAGGTTGTGGAAAAAGTTCTGAAAGAATTTAATTATAGTGTATGATTTGGAGAACGAAAAGTTAAAATAGGAATTGTATTGTTTTTAAAACAAAAAAAAAGATAAAAATGTGGATTGGCAGTTTTTTCTTTTCGCAAGTTAAAAACCTACTATAGGTAGTGATGTCATTTCAGTAACTGGAATGGGTTATTAGAATAGATTTTTTTAAAGTTAAATATATATATTTCAAATAAATAGTAATGAATCTGTAATTAAGTGTATAGAATTTAAGAAAAATATTTTACAAATAATAATGAAAGCAGAAGTAAATATCTACAAATAGAAGATAATTATTTCTCCAATGTTTGAGTGAAAAAATGTGAGTGAATTTTTTAAAAATCCTATGAAAAAAAAAAAAAAAGTTCCTATTCTCACGTGAAACTTTGGTTTTAAGTAGGGTAGTGTTTTTAACCTGTGATTATTTTTTAATAGCATTCTTTTTATTGAATAATCTGCAGTAGGTTAATAGAAATTAAATTGTTTACTTCGTTATAGTTGCTGAAATATCTATATAAGGTGGAAAAAATAATAAAGCTCAAATGTATGGGGTTTTATGTGGCATGAACAGGTAGTCTGATGTACAGATTGTAATGTGTTTGCACACAATCTTGTTAAAAGATGTTATATGGTAATTAAATATTAATATTCATATGAAGGAAGATATTTAAAGTTTTTCATATACATTTGAATATATGCAAGAGGAAATTTTGTTATGAGGATTATTATGATTGCTGAGTTACAAGATGCCTGATGTTCAAAAATTCACCTGGATGTTCGCAAGACTAGGATGTTATTCATATGATTCTTATTCATGAACACACACATTTAAAATTAATCAGGGCTGAAGATTGTTGGAAATCGGGAATTTCTGAGTACTTTGGTTCAAAAACAAAGTGACAGCTTAAGTTTTTCTTTTTGATTGATATTTGTTATTTTTATGATGAGCTGTAATGTAAATAAACTAAGATTTATCTAGGAAGAATATAGTTGGCTAATTATTGTATATTTAAAATGCTCAAATTTATCTAAAAATTTCCAAGTCCTATACTATATTAATTCTATAACATTCAGTTTAATTTATGTTTTGAGAGTTGTAAATCAAACCAATTTTAAAGAAAATTTTCCCATTCAAAACAAAATTTGGTTCTTATCCATTTTGCTGGCACAAGCTATAGAGTCGCCAAAAATGATACAAATGACACCAAATGGAATATGTGTATACTGTTCGATGTCACGAATAAAGTTTGCTTGGCAAGAGCAAATTGGAAAAGTACTGGAATTCCATTGATTCAAAACTAATAAATTTGGTAACTGTTAATGTTAATTTGGAATTTCTACAGTTTGAAAGTAAAATCTTTGTTAAATTGTGGGTTTTTTTATGAGCCTTTTTCCCTTCTATTTTTGATATTTAAGATTTTTTTATTGAATGTTGGTATTTTAAAAAGTTATTTATTACACACTGGTTTTTATTTTTCTACATGCTTAATTTTTTAATACTTAAATTGTAATTTATATATTGCATTAAATAATCTGTACGATGCTTAATTGAGTTAGAGGTGGTTTTTTTTTTTTATGTAAAGTGTTTTTAAAAGTTGTAAAACATCTTTAGCTGCTCATATTTTTCTCAACACTTCATATTTTTCTTTCCTATAGTATCAATTGGTGATTTTTACTTCTTTATTTATAATTTGTTGCATTTTTAAGGGCTCATAGTTTTATTAACATTTGCTTACTGTTATTTAATGCAAATGCAACAAAATCAAACTTTTTTATATTTAATTTTATATGAAATGATTTCTTAAGGTAACTGAGACACCTTTGACAAGAAAAGGTGAGCTTTTGTTCTAAGTTTAAATAATAACTTTTTTAAAAAATAAAAGCGATGAAAGTCATATTTTAACATTGAGATCTGTATTTTCATGTATCAATTTCTGCAAAGAAAATTACATTAAAAAACACGATAAATATTTCCAACAGTTAATAATCAGTTTTGAGTTAATATTCTGCTCCCTTTAAATATATTTTACTTACTTTTTTTTTTTTCAATAAATGTCATCTTTGATAATTTGTTATTATTTAAGCTACATTATTTTCCAAACTTTTATATTTAGGATTTCAAACAACTTAAGTATTTTTGTTAAAAGAAACCTTGTTTTCTGGCATAATTAATTTCTGGATTTTGCTAGAAATTTCTTACCTTTCTTCTACAAATCACTAATACTATATTTTTGCTTTATTTTACTAAAATGACTTTCAGCTTTTGGTTGTGATGTTTTGAATCTTTTATTATGTATTAACGTGTATAGTTGGGGTATGGGGATATTTTTCCACAGATTGATAATTTGAAATTACAATACATCTGTCATTTGGAGCCAATTAACGAGTATATTGGCGTTCCAGGTCAACTACTTTGTGCGCAAGAAAAAATGCGGCGACACTTTGATGATCATCCGAGCTTGAACAGCAGCCGAATCTTTCAAAACAGTGCTTCCCAGCCGACTTCACCCACCCCGGCATCCCGGGAAATTGGCCGAACACCTAACATTCCAGCAACAACACGCGCCAGTGACGCGAACAACCAGAAACCCCTTGGTTCGAGACAGCCACTGGCTCTAATCCAGGAGACTGTTCATGCAGTTGGGGGAACTGGAAGCTCAGAGATGCAAAGTGGCTTACAATATTCTCTACCATCTGGCTACCAGTGAGTGGGTGGCTTTCTGCAGTATTCAAACTATCTTTTAATGAATACTTCCTTATTATGATGGTCATAACAACATAATTAGAAAAAGGCCTCATATTTTCCACTGATTTTCAAGATAGACTGCATTTTTTAAAATATTTTGATGACTTTTTAGTATAATGCCTATTTAGGTTTTAAAGAAAAGCTGCCTTTTTTTCCAGAACAAATAGAGAATACGAACATAGTTTAAGTACACTATGTTGTAAAGGAAACTATTGGAGATGTGATACAATTTCTTAAGAAAGTTATCTATTATGGACTAGTTTTATGGTTTTAAAATACTCTTTAGTTCAAATAATCTTGTAATTATGTTTATAATGTAATATGTGTATAATCTAATTATATTACCAAAACAGTTTTGCCAAGATTATTATAATAAGGAAGTATCAAAATAATTGCTTTGAATCAGTTGTAAATTGGGTACAGTTTAGACGCATTTTAAACTATTTGTAGATATGTTTTCTGGTATATTTTGTAAAAATGTCTACCATGTCTTAAACAAAAAACTGAAATGTTTTTGTATGCTATGCCTAATTGGACATAAAAGAAATTTTCAATTGGAAAATAAAGCATTTTACTTGTAATGCTACAAAATTGGAGTAGCAGCATGCATAATATAAAAATTTAAATTATGCAAAGTTAACTTTAAGTATTGGCAAAAATGTGAGCAGTTTATGTTTTAGTAATATTAAAATAGGTTATGATGAACATTTTATTGTTTTGCTGACTGGATTTGCTTATAATAATAGCCCTCTGGTATGTGGCTTAAAATCTAGTACACAGTAAAAATTTATTTTCAAAATCCGAATTTATGTTTAGAAAATCACTGAGTTATTTCAGAAACCTTTTTCTCTTGCTCACTCTTAGTATATTTTAATAGATCTAGAGAAGCTTATATCTTTTAAAAAATTTGATAATTTACTGAAAGCATAGATATGTGCTAAATATCACTCCAAGAAGTTTTTGACTGCATTATGTGGATGAAAAATAAGTATTGTGTATAAAAAAAACTTTTTTAATCTATTTTTTCAATGAATGAAATTAAACAAAAAAAACCCTGTGTTTTTCATGTAAGATTTAATACTTTTTTTAAAAAAATCCCACTAAATTTAGTAAATAATTTGGTATCTCATTTTTATTGAAGAAACTAGGCTTTTAAGAAAAATTTAGATGTAAAAATATGTAAGGCTTCTCTTATTTACTTAAATGTTTGGGAAAAATGTGAGTACCAACATCTATACTTAAAATGCTTATCTTGTGATAAAAATGTCTTTTTCATGTGTGAGATTTGACCTTTTTATTAATATAATTTTCATTGCAGGGCCCGTGTAGCAGCAGCAACCACTTTGTCTCAAGGTACCCTGGGCCACAGCCAACCTCAGTCGACAGTTCATCACTCATTGTCAATTCAAGCACATAGCAATACTCAGATTGTTCATCCTATGCCATCAAACTCTCAAGTAAGGAATGTGTTATTTGTTCTGTGTTACAAATGGCTTTTAAATCATATTCTTCACATTATCACGTCTGTTAATTTTCAAAAATGTCGTGTTTCATCCGAGATCTTGGTGTAAAATAGCAAAAACTTGCACGTTATCATTTGAAATGAGTTTCAGACCTGCTTCAGCGAAATAGTGTTTTTTCCCTGCCTTACCAAGGGGTGTGTTTCTACCCCATGGCAGAGGACTCTTAATCTTGAATGCAAGTGGTGTTTCTAATCCTTTGCATTTGGGTTCGAAGAAGCTTATCCAGTCACTTTTTGTTGCTGTCTTTTAAATTAGGCCCGTTTAGTCTTGTTATTGAGGCTTTGCAACTTATGTCATTATTGAAGAGAGCCACCACATACTTGCCTTCAGTATCATTATAATGATATGAAGAGGGACATTCTGAACAGTATTTGTAGAGGTTAGATTTCCAGCCATTACTGCAATTGATATATATCCTCCTCCCCCTGTTGTTTTGGGTACTTTTCCATTTTGCCGGAGCAAGCGATAAAGTTGCCAAAAATTATACAATGGACGCCAAACAGAACATGTGTATACTGTGTGTTATCGCCAATAAAGCCTGCTTGGCGAGATTTGCACCAGTAAAATGGAAAAGTACCGAGTTTTGTTTTGAGGCAGTTTCCATTGACATGTACAATGTTGCCTGTATATAACTAGTTGTGATTTATATGCAGTGCTGTTAGTTTGAAACAGAGAGGCAAGTTTTTACTTTGGGGTTACATGTAGTCGGTAGGTTATGCTGTCATCTAATGTTCAAGTCCTGGGTCACTACATTGGCGAGTGATATTTTCCCTCATAAGGGTAGGAAAGGAGGGTGGACTTTTGTTCTAGAGGGCTGGCGTCGTTTCGAACCCTTGACTCTTGGGTCCAATGAAAACTTATCCAACTGCTTTTTGCTGTGGTCTTATAATCCAGACCTGAAGGGATTCTCACTTCAGCTGGTTATTAATGCATTTTAACTTCTGTTGTTAATGAGAGTTGCTCCAGTGCTATTGTTATTTCATGACAGTCATTCAAAGATATGTTATCTTATCAATAGTGTGTTTTTGAATTGCATTAATGTAATATTTTAATACCACCTATAGGAAAATTATTGGTTTAAAATGCAGAGAAATTGGAATATTTCTAAATTGAGAATATATCCATGAAACTTAAATAAAGTGTTATGCGAGGAAAAGTCTGCATCATAAATTGTGAAGTTGTAAATTTCTGTTTGTTTCTTCCACTTAATCTGTTTTTGTAAACATATAGTATTTATGAAAGTGGTGCGTTAAATGATTAGTTGTAAGTCTTAAAAATTTTTGTAATTGTTTTTTGAAAACCTGTATGTATGAAATATGATCTTGCATTATTTTTTATATTTTTCGATATTTCTTTGGATCTGTGGATATTTGAACAAATTTTGGTGTTTGAGGCCTCAAAAGCTTAGTATTTCTCTTGCATTTCAAAATCCAAATAATTTTTTTGATAATTGAACCAAAACTATAATGTATGAATTTGTATTTTCTTTGCTTGTTTGCATTTGCTCTAAATTTAAAATATTGTATTGAAAGAGAGAGGTATAATTTTTTTTACTAGAAAGATTTAGAATCACTGCACCATTTTTACACTAGTGTTTAACTTGTTTACTACATTACTATTCTTAGATTACACTAGTGTTTAATTTACTAATTTGTTTTTAATATGTATTTTGTTCTGGGGAGGAATTAGAATTTCAAGGCTCATTTCTAAGATTCAAAAGAAAAAGAAGGGAGTGGGTAAAGAAGTACTATAAAAAATTTGTTTCCTTGTTTTGAAATGATACTCTTCAAAACAGAGAATTATATTCTTTGGCTTTGTTGCATTGTGTATCAAACTATTAAATGTTTTAAATAATTGTTATTTGGGTAATTTTTTCGCTAGTTAATATATTTGTAATGATCTACTATTTGTTATGTGAAAAAAATTACTTTTCTTTAGAGTTAAGAATTGGTAAGGAACCAATTCTTTAACTTTAAAGAAAAGTAAATACAGCAACATGGTGTAAAAAAATCTCTTAACACTTTTTAATTTTTATTTTTTTGAATTGTAGATTATCTTTTTCAGTAAATCTGTTCTCTTGTAATATACGACTTTTATTATTTTTTTAAAATCATATTCCTTTCTTTGACACACAAAATTGTCTTCATCCTAACTTTGTTTTACCTTAATTCATTGACTGTGATTTTTGTTTGAGTTTGGTATTTTAGAAGACCACACATCAACAAGTTTTCACATTTATTAATCTGTTTTTAAGTTTCCTTGAATTATTAGCATATTGCAAAGTAAATCCACAGCTTAAAATTTTGATTTCTAATTAACAGTAAATCATTTTGGAAAGAAATGTAACTAAAAGTTGGTATGACTGGCTTTGTTTTATGAACCTTTTTATTTTCTTGATAATGGTATTTTTTAAAGGTGTCTATAATAATTAAATTGTTAATCCTGTTTGCCTGTGAAATTTTATTTATTATTAAAATTTGTATTTGTACTTAATACTAATTAATTTTGTATATTTATTTTTATGGAAAGTTCTACCAATATATGTAAAAGCTTATCGGGAATTAAAAATTTAACCTCGAATTGCACTGTATGGTGAAAAATTAACAGCTGATTTCATTTGCATCTAATAGGGACACCAAATGCAGTTTCAAAGATTAAAAGTCGAAGACGCCCTTTCTTATTTGGATCAGGTTAAGTACAAATTTGGAAATCAACCACAAGTCTACAATGACTTCTTGGACATCATGAAAGAGTTCAAATCTCAAAGGTATTTTAAAAATCTTTGTTAAAATAAATATTCTCTTAACTTAAAAATTGAAAATCAAGTCTGGTTGACCAATAAATGTTAGAATATTTTGCTCTTTGATGATAGGAATTTTTGCATACTTAATTAAAAATATGGTAGTTAAATTATCAAGACATTGAGAGCCAGTGGACTGCATTGGCCAGTCAAGTTGTGGGTTTTAGTCCTGATTTACTAATGATATGCCAGGATAGCTTAAGTGAGGCATATTACATTTATCAGGGCTCTTGAGTCCTCATTTTGGCTTGGTATGAATGTTAGGATAAGGGGGGTACCAGCTTGAGTAATCATTCTTACAAGTTGATTGTGGTTCACAATTTATAGTTCTATTATTAGTTCACACCTTAAAGCTCTTGAATTACTCCCAAGTTACAATGAAAGCATTCAAATAATGTTCTTAAATGACGTTATGAGGGTGCTCTGAAATGTTTCTGACCTTAATGTGAAGATGGCAGCACTGATAAAACATTGGGAATGTGGTTGCACAGGTACTTTGACAGGTATTTAACTTCAGCTTTTTTTTCATGTGCAATTATTTGACAAAGAATTGAGTGAGTCGACATGAGTGTTTTTGTGAAAATAGAAGAAAAGTGAGTTTTGAGCTGTCATTAAATATTTGTTTTTGGTATGCAATATGCTTACACAAATCAAAGATGAGTTGGATGCTGTGTACAAGGACTGTACACCGTTGTTTACCATCATGAAAATTTGGGCAACTGAATTTATATTGCTTGGGAGATAATGAACGTTCAGCACGTCCAAAAACTGCAACCACTGACAATAGCCTTGCTAAAGTTCACCCAATAGAAAATAGACACCAAACAGACAACATGTCAAATTAAAGTGAGAGTTATAGCAGAGGCCTTGAATGTGTCCAAAGAACATATTTGTCACATATTGAATCAAGATTTAGGCATGAGAAAACGGTCCATGCATTGGGTGCTACGTTTACTCACATTCTACCAAAAACATGTTCAATTGAACATTTTCTAACGCTCTATTGGCACAGTTAAGGTGCATTAAATCAGAGTTTTAACACCCATTTATTACTATAAAGGAAACATGGATACACCATTCTATGCTTGAAACAAAAATATAGTCAAAAAAGTAGACTGCGAAGGGGGAATTGGCTAAAAAAAGAAAGCAAAAATTGTTTTTTCAGCTGGGAAGGATATGCTGACTGCTTTTTGGAAAAGTCATGGAGCTATTGTAATTGATTATCTTCAAACAACAAAACCAGTATGGGAATGTACCTAACATCATTACTTGACAAGCTGAAAGCAGAAATTGCTGGGGGGGGGGCGGATTCTATTTCACCCAAACAATGTGCCAACTTGCAACTCAGCAATTGCCATGGCAAAAATCCACAAATTACGGTTTGAACTGCTTGACCACCCTCCTTATTCACCAGATCTAGCTTCAAGTGATTTCTTTGTGTTCCGTAACCTAAATATGGTGCACGGACAGAGATTTTTATCAAATGAGGAGGTCATCACCTTCATAAACAATTATTTTGCAGAGAAAGATGCCAAGTACTATTTAGACAGGTTAAAGAGATCCAATCATCTTTGAGAGGAGTGTGTTGGAGAGTATGTAAAAAAAAATATTGAAATGTCTTGCATTTTTGTTAGGTTGGAAACATTTAAGACCACTTTCGTAAAATATGGTATTGTGTACTTGATGCTGTTTTGACTGATTTGTTTCATAATAGAAGTTGGATTTTAACGTGAAGGAGTATGTTGATTTAACTTTGGACATTTTTTGCTTTAGGGTCTAAAGTTTAGAATAACAATAATGTGACATAATTGAAATTAAATCCTGCTTAACATCAAATATTTCTCAATTATGATTTAGAAAATGAAATACCTATTTAGATGTTCTTATTAGCTTGATTGTTCAGGTCAATGAGTTCCACCTTTATTTTAGTTCTGACGAACATCTCTGTTATAATACTTAATTTAAATAACATTTTTTTAAAATTCCAAATGTATCAAACTGGGATGTCTTCAAATATATCCAGTTATGTAATTTTTTTAATGTTTTTCAGCATAGACACCCCTGGTGTGATCCAGCGTGTGTCCAATTTGTTTCGTGGCCATCCAGAACTGATTGTAGGATTCAACACTTTTCTACCCCCTGGCTACCGCATTGAGGTGCAGCCCAATGAGCAAGTCCAGGTCAGCATCCCAGGAACAAATGTGGCTGGGGGCCAAGGACCCACCTCCCTCACCATTCACCCAACTGGGCCTCCCAGTGCCACTGTCCATCCCATGCCGCAGGTCAATCATACAGCACGAGAAGCTTCACCTCACGCATCCCCAGTGGCTAAGGTACGGTCTATTATCCTTTTTTAAAAGATAGAAATGAATGTGTGTAACATAGCATTTCTGCTTCTGTGCAGCACAATATGCATACAAATATAAAACATATTATGAATTTTTGCTCGGTACCACTATTAATTCCAAATAGTGAGACATTGCTGACTTAAGAAGTGATGTAAAACAAGTTTCATATTACATGAAGATCTGAAATGTCTTTCAAAGCATTTTTTACTCATATTAACCAACAGCATGTAATGGTTAATTTTGTTTTAAAATTGAGCTGATATCAAATTATAAGTACCTTGGCAATATCACTTGATAATACAGTCAGAGAAAAATTTTTAATTATTGGAATTATTAAACTGGATCTCAATATGATTATTTTATCATTATTTTTTTTACATTTTGTATAACTTATGTATCTTATTGCTACCATTTCATTGGATATTGTTTGATGAAAAAATACAACTTTTTTTCCTTTGCTTTTTATTTTCTGTTATCTTTGATGATCCTCCCCCTGTTACTTAGGAAAAAAAGTATAAAAATAAATGTCAATTTGAATTTTTGAAGGAGTGTTAGATTTGTTGTCTAATTTGATTTTTATAAAATGTCCCTTTATAAAACATCAATATATTGTTTTTATTGTTTTGATATATATTTTTTGCTATAAATTCATATTCATTCATTTTCCTTGCATTAGCCTCCTCCTGTTGCTAACAGCCAGCCTCATACCAATTCTCAAAATCAACATCCTTTGCATCAAAATTCTCCTCCTCATACACAGGCAAGTGGGGCTACACCCACAAGTGGCACCAGCACCAACAGTGCACCACCCCCGGCTAGCCAACCAGTGGAATTCAATCACGCCATCAACTATGTTAATAAAATTAAGGTGAGACATACTCAGGGTTTTTTAATTTTTCAAAACGTAAATCTAAGAGTACTATCTTTTCAGGTAAGTACGAGCATTGTGACCTTAGTAATCTTTTTTTTTTTTTTTTTAATAATCTGATCCTGAATTAGAGAGACCTGCAATTTTTCTTTTTGATAATTATATCAAATTGTTTTATAAATTTTTTCTTAAATTTTTTTAAATGATATTTTAATAATTTTTGTAATCCTTTAATAACTTTCAGTGGATTTTTATGTATTAGAATTGAATTATATTTAAATATGGTGCAGTTTTATTCGAAATTGTCATGGAAAATAGTATGTAGCTCCAAATACATATTTAGTTGATGGGGTTGCACTGATAAGGATATAAAGAATTGTTAGAAAGTATGTAAAGCATTTCTAATAAATTAAATTCAAATTAAAGAAGAGTTATACATAGACAAATTAACCATCTATGTTAGATAATTGGTTGTAAAGCTATAGAGTTTTAACTTAATATGAGCATTTCATCAGTATTTGAAGGTTGTTTTTGAAAAGTTTTTCATTTTTTTAGATTCCTTTGGGAGTTTTATCACTCTTTTGAATAAAATTGTAAAAATTAATATACTTTAAAGGTATGTAAAAATGAAGTTTATTGACGTTGCAGAAGTTGTATTTCTCTCGATGATTAAAAATTAGGAACTTTCTGATTATATGCATCTCCATGAAAAATATAAATTATTTAGGTGAAGAAAAAAACTTGTTAGATTGCTGCCAGTTGAAAAGAAATCCAAAAGAGTGTTTTGCTGTTACAAAAAAATTTGTAAGTAAGATTGTGTGCAAACATCAATGAAATAAAGGTAAAATGTAAAACTTTTATGTATTCAAGCATGCTGTGTGTGTTCTTAAAAATAAGATACTGAATATTTAAAATTTAAGGATGTGGATAATCAAACAGTACCAAAATGTATAAAAATTATGTATGATATGTATTTTTATGTAAATTAGTATTTATATTGATACCAACATGTTAGTAATTATTCTGATATTATCGCTAGTTTTGTTACAGAATGAAATTTTTAGATTATGGTTATATTTTTGTACATGTTCTGTCATTCATGGAGATTAACCCTTTGACAGTTTAGTGAATCCACAGTTTTCGTTCTCTTATTATGCGCTGTATTAGGATCAAACGGTCGCTGAAAGTGGCAGCCATTTACCCCTGCGTTGTTTTTGAGAATGTCACCCTATTTCTGATTATTATACTGATAACTGATAGCTGGCTCACTTTTAAAAGATATTCCTCAAATAATTATTTGCATTTAATTAATGTAATATGTACAACAATTGTTATTCACCCTTTTTTTAACACTTATTAAATAATTCAGTAAATCATAAATATTAGAAATTAATAACTTGTAAAATACCAAATTAAAATATCTAACAAATACACTCATTTTAAAGTTTTACGAAACATTTCATTGTAATATTTACTTAAAACTCTTTTTGTGTGCAATACATTTTAAGACATGGAATTTTTAATTGTGTTTGTGTATATATTTATATTGTATTTATATGTGTATATATTTATATTAAATAACTAGATCAACAACAATTAGATCAGTAACATTTCCCTCACTATGCAAAATGAACAATGCTGGGTAATTTATGGAGACAAACTCGGTTCATCAGCGTGCATTGGGTAAAAGTTAAGCTAGAGAGGTAAAGCTTGGCTGCAACCCTTCATATGAGTCGAAAAGCTTCATATGAGCTGAACTCCTTTGCGTGCATCATAGTGCGCTTTACAAATGCAAACTTGGGCTTGTTCATAACCATCAAAGGGTTAAATTTTTAAGCAATCACATGGAACTAGATTTTGGCCGATATTTAATTTTTGTATTTAATTCATTTTATTCTAAAAATTGTTATACACGCTGTTTATCTGTTTTTCATATCTTTTGTAAGGTTGTGTAAGAAAAATATTATTTGCATTATGAAATTCTCTAGCTTAATTTGGATGCCTTTTAAATTGTATCATATGTGTAAGGTGGGGGAAATTGAATTCTGGTGGTTATTTATTTAAAAAAAATTATATTTACCTTTTTTTTCTTTCCCCCCCATAGAATCGATTTCAAGGCCAACCTGATATCTATAAACAATTTCTTGAAATTCTCCATACATACCAGAAGGAACAACGGAATTTGAAAGATGTAAGTTTTTGAGTAATATACAACAAGTTTGTTGGAATATTTTAAGTGTATGCATATTAATCGTGTATTAATAATTTTGTAGACATATTTTTCAGTAAGATTAAAGGTAGTTTAATTATTTATATTTTAGTTCATAGTCAAACATTGTTATTAAAAAAAATGCATTTTCTAATAAATTTTTAAAGCTTCAAATGTAAAGCATTTATTGAATTGTAAATAATTTATCAAAATTCTAAAAACTGAGAGGATTTTTTTTTATATTTCATGTTCTGTAACTCATATTTGTAATAGGGAAAAGTAATTGAATAAAATATCTTCCTTGAACACTCGTAATGCAAGTATATTTTACTTAAAACTAAAGTATTTCAAAAAGATCTATAAAATTATTACACTTTAACTTATAACAAAGCTTACTTAAAATTTACCTATTCACTAAATTATTATAAGTTAACATATTCACAGATAGCAAAGTTTTCTTTTTTAAAATTCTTTAGACATTAAAGTATTTAATTATATATTAAATCAAATATCAGTGGTTAGGGAGAAAATTATCCAAAATCCACACTTGTTTTGGGTTTAACATTTTTCATTTACTTAATTTTCATATTATATATCGAGGAACATTATCATGTTATTGCTTTAAATTTATTTTAAAAAAAAAAAAATTATGCCAATTTTTTTGGAACATGATTAAGTGAAATGATTCATGTGGTTCAATCCAATATCTTATCTTTCTAAGGAAGCAAAATGGCATTGTTTATATATATATATAAGAAAATGAATTATTTTGAAGATTTTATTTGCTTACATTTTAATTGTAGGAGCACCGTAATAAATTAAAATTTGAAGGGTGAATTCCTTGTAAATTAATTTTCTCTTTAAATATAAATATTGGATTTGATTCTTTTTTTAAAAAAAACTTGGATTTGGATATGTTTTTGTTTTAAATCTTAAAGAGAAAAAAAAATTGAAAGGTTTTTTAATTGGAATAATTTTGGTTTTAAAATTTTTGTAATTGAGGTATCTTGTCTTTCACTTCCTTTTTTATTTTGATTAACTAATTAAATTTTGCATTTTGGAGTGATCCAATTTTTGCCCATCAAGATACACTGGGGGGGGGGGGTATCATAGAACATATTTAACCCCACTATTCAGTTCCCAGTCTTAATGTACTGGTTTTTGTTTTGTTGGGTGTTCAATTTTTTCATTTTTCAATTTTTATTCATTTAATTTACATAGTTCTATAAATGTTTTCTCCTGTTGATTTTTGGATTTTAATCATTCTTATTTGTTCTGTGTTTTTCATAATAATTTAATTGCTTTATCATATGTATATATTCACGCACATAATTTGATTATATGTTTTTATTTAACAGGGTGTGCACTCATCTGCCAAACCTCTGACCGAGGCTGAAGTATATGATCAGGTTGCAAAGCTGTTTCAAAATCAAGAAGATCTCCTTCAGGAGTTTGGTCAATTTCTACCTGATGCAAATGGTGCTGCAAATGCTTTAGTTGGTCTGGTAGGTAAACACTTTTGTGAAAGGGATTTTTATAAAACTATTTCTTAAAAAATTTGTAATTGAATTATATATTTATTATTATAGTTATTAATGGGTAAAAACGTAGCTTAAATTCATATGCAAGGGTGGTTCAAAATGTTACTGTTTTTGAAGATAGATGGCATTGCTAAAGAAGTTGACATTCTATTGTGTTGTGCTGTTTGTTAAATTGTACCAAAAGAAATTTGATAGAGATTCGTCAGTTAATTTTGATGTCGTTAAATTATCACAGTTGATGAGATCTGGTTTCGTCATTCTATACTAAAAGCTAAGCACCAATCAAAACAATTGGTTTTTTTGGTGAATCTGTTTCATACAAGATGACAATGGTCTCATCTGGGGAAGTTTTGGGGACATGAAGATTGTTATACAAAAGGGGGAAATTATGTGATAATGTTACAGTGAGTTTTCCCATTTCCATTCCTCCTGAGTATTTTCTGCTGTCTTCATAGAACTTGTAAGTTTTATTTTAATGTATAATTGGAATTTTATATTGAATTAACTATTATATTTTTCAGTATTTATATTTGGAGACTGATTGATAGCTTAATTATTAAAGTCAAAAAAGAATTTTTGCCAAAATACTTTTTCAAATGCATATTATGTTGCATTATGGATAAAGGCTCATTTGCAAAGTTCATCTTGTTCACTTAGAAGCCTTTTTATTCCTGTATGCATTATATTGTTATTCTTTTAAACAAGTAGTTCAGTGCTATGTATAATTGTGTTCTTATTGAGTCATATAAAAACTGTGATCTGTCAGCTGTTGCCTATGTTTTATCATATTAGCAAATGATTGATTTTCTACTTCAGCCTTATCTCCTGAATTTTCATAAAAAACATGTTATATACAATTTGATGCTGGTTGGTATGTCAGTTGTAACACATGTTGGATAAATAGTTGTCAAGAATTGAGGCTTCAAAAGTATCATAATTCTGATATTCTGGGTTTTATTTAACTTAATATCCTGTTGTGCTGTTAGTCATGCTGCTTTTCCTATTGCCTGTTTAATTTCAGGCATTTGGAAATGTTTTTTTTTATCCTATTGCCTGAAATTAAAGTTCTTGTTCTCTAAGATAGTGCTCACTTTTAGATGTTAGTGTGTATGTTTTAGGAGCTACATCTTTAGAACTCTTTAATGTGCATCTAGAATGCTTTGTTGAGATCCTGACCATCAAATAATTTTATTGAAGTCGTCTCTTTCTATTCTAAGTGTTTCCATTTTAGCCTCCACCAAAGCCTGCAAACAGTGAACACAATGCAGTTGTGAAAAAACCCTCTCTGCCTGTGAAACCTCCCATTCCTACCAATAATCAAAGCAAACAGATTCAAGGGATAAAACGTCCTGCCTCCTCTGCACCTTCACCTCCCATAAAAGTAAGGACATTATCAGATGATTGCTTCTATTCTTAAATAATTTAACACTGAACTAGTTATTGATATAGCATCTCCAAAAAATAGTTGCAGATGTTTTGCTTTAAACCACACAGCTCAAATTTTTGATGGAACTTTTTTTGTAGAGAAGAAAAAAATGCAGTCGTTTAAATTTTGTGTTAAATTTCAACCTTTCATTCTCAGTTATATGTTGAGATTACAATTTTCGTACTTTATTTGTTTAAATGCGAGATTAATATGTATTATTACACGCAACTTGAAAATATCAATTTTTAATGCTTGTAAACCTTCATTTTTGGTTCCATAAATTGCAAGATTTATAATTAAAATGTTCTGAAATTTGTTATTTTTAAGTTAAAATGTGGAATGTTATTTTATACTGTGGAATAGGGAAATATGAAAGTTAAAAGTGAGGCATATTAAATCGGTTTTAGTAAAATTTTATATTAGAAAATTTCCATAAAATTTTATAATTTAAGAATTGTTAATTTTCAGTATGATTTCTGTATTAACTGTGAATGAGCTTTATTATTAATTCATTATTTCTGAATTATGTTCTGAATTCTTTGATGCATTAATTTATTGCTATCATCAATCATTTGTTTACAAAATTTATTGCTGTATATTATATTCCCCCCTCTTTCAGAAACCTAAAATGACGAGTTTAAAAGATGTTACACTAACTGAAGCTGGGAAATATGGATCTCTAAATGAATATGCATTTTTTGACAAGGTGAGTTGTATTTATTTATCCAAATTTGGCAATTTAAGTAATTTAGGGGGGAAGAAAAAAATAAGGTATTAATACATTTGTGATTATTGAAGCTGTTTGTCACATAAGATATATTGTTGAATGATGTTTTATTTTTAATTAAATGAAGTTTGCTTTTAATTTTGTTGTATTTATCATTGAGTTATGTTAGGTGATATTTTTTCCTTGATTATTTTTTGATTTAAAAAATTTGTTATTTTTATTTAGGTCCGAAAAGCTTTGAAGAGTCAAGAAGTTTATGAAAATTTCTTAAGATGTTTGATAATTTACAATCAAGAACTAATTTCAAGGACAGATTTAGTCTTGGTTGTAACACCATTTCTACAGTAAGTATGAAATTCATTATTGATATATTTAATTATATTTTTTTATGAAGAAAGTTAGAATTCTTATTGTATTTTTATTCTCATGTTCTTGGTTAACTCCATTGTTAAATGTAATATCGTAAATCCTTTCTTTGCTTGAAGCATTATATCCTAAAATGTATGTTTTGCATTATGTATTTTACTTTTGTCTGTTGTCTCTATAGGTCGCAAGTAGATTGAATGTTTTGTGGAATAAAAAAATTTTCAGTGATTCACAAAATAAATAAATAAAGAATGATGGAATTTTAATTTACTTTTACATAACTCATTGAAAAAAATGTAGAATAACATGTTGTGAATAATTAAAAATTTATTAAATGCTGCTTAAATGTTAATACACTTCAAATTTACAGCTGTACATACATATACTGTCGGTTGTCAAAAAAGGAAAGCAGCTATCACTATACTTGGTGCTTTCCTAAATTTTTTTTTTGTTCCAATAGTGTATATATATTCTGTTATCTATTAAAAAAACAAATGGGTTTTTTTGTTGTTGAAAACTCATGCAGGATACTGTGACTCGCTCTCTGAGAGAGCAATATGTTGATGCTTCTAAATGACCTCTAACATTGTCAGTGGTTCTGGAGTGATGGTTCTGAAAGTTATGACCATATACGAGGCAAAATATCAAGAGTATAATTATGAACAAAAACTGACTGGGGAGAGAAGGAACATTAAAGCATATTTTCAAGCAGTGACATAAAAACCAAACTAGCATCTGCATGCACCCAGATCAATGATTGGCATTGTAAAAGAATTGCACAAATAATAAATCTTTAGCAGGATAGCAATTCCGTATGTAACTTGTAACTGATGTGAATACTGAAGTGTCTCAAGTGATGCGGTTGAACAATGTATGAGAGATAGTGATATGGTTTGATAATTTTTCACTTTACTCCCCATAGCAGGATGATTATAGATTTGGAAGGATATATCTTCCTGGTTATCTTCCATCTGTAAAGTATGGAATAACTATCACAATTTGGATAGCAATCTTGTGATCTTCTATAGGTCCTGGTGTCACCATAAAAGGTTGAGTAATTGCGAGAGGCTCTGTAGACATTTTAATCAAGTGAATATTTCATTGGTTTCCTTTAAAAGATGCTGCTGCATTTTGATCCATATATAAATAAATCTGTTAAAGTGTGACATCTAAGAGCAAGCAAATGATATTGCACTATTGTTTGGAGTCCCAATCTGTGAATCTCAATATAGTTTAGCTACTCTATTCTAATCTATTTTGAAGGACTATTACTGTACAAAATGTGGCTTTTTATCTAATTCAAAGCTTTAATGTTGTCCTTTTTTTATAATATATATAGGGTAAAAGTATTTCATTCATTTGAACTGCATCTCCAATTCATAAACTTAAGTTTGCTTGTTACAAAGAATTATTGTCCTTTGTTCAGGTTTTCATAAAACTATATACTATGGACTAAAATAAATTAAATGTTATTGAGATATTTTAATGGCAGTGCGTTATATTGTTATCCCTAGAAAATGTGATATTAACTGGAGAAAATGTTTATTTGCCTAATTAAACTATTAATCACTTTCTTATTTTTCATCATGTATATTACCAAAGCCATAATAATAAAGATATTTAATGGGGTTTTTTTTAATCACAGTTATACCATAAAATATTTTTATTTTAGGAAATACTCAGATCTATTTAAGTGGTTCAAGGAATTTGTTGGGTACAAGGAATCCAACAATATTGACATAGTTCCTAAAAAGATTGAAACCCAAGAACGAGAAAGGATAGGAGACTTTGCTACTGAAATTGGTAAGTGTTGTAACTAATTTTCAATTATAAATATAAATTTTTTCTCCTATTCACAATCATATTTAAGTAATGGTTTAAGTAGTTCATGAAGGGTGAGTTTCAGCAACCCAGGGGGCCACAGTGCTTTCACAGAAGTGCTGTTGAATCTCAAATTTTTTTTTTATTGCTTTTGATTAGTCATGTTTTTACAAAGAGTAAGTTACCTCGCAACAACCTGAGTACAAAAAAGGTTGTTGCAAGTTAAAGTTTGGAATGGGACAAAAAAAATTTCTGTTATAAAAGTTAAAAAATTGTTAATTTCAAAAATATCATCACAAAAACTAAGTAAAGATTTAAAATTCATGTTTTGGAATGAAAACAATTGTAATAACTAATCGTCATTTCCATTATTTTTTGTGGTATTATTGCCTGTTCTAGAGAATTAATATAGAACATTTTCTGTATCTTTTCTATCATTGAAGAAAAATGCCTGTCTGAAAAGTAACACATTAAATTTTTCATCTAATGTTCTGATTTGATCCAGCATTAATTTTAAGGGGTAAAAAACTAGGGGATTGCTCATGAAATTTTTCCCCACATATAACCTTTCTGAGATGAGCAATACAAATATTTGTATTATGCACTAAAAGAGCTCTGGAACTAACTATTGTACTGTTATGCAAAAGTTTTGTAAGTTTATTGCCACCGATATTAAAAATTGAGGGTAAAATTATTTGAAGACAGTAGTAAAAATTTTATTTTGTCATTTTAAAATTATTTGAAGTTTATAGATTCCTTTTTGTTGCAATTAACAATTTTATAACATTTTAAAGTTGTACTGTGTACATGATAGTCATTTTGAGTCACAATCTTTGGTATTTTTGCTCTTATAGTATGTAGTTAAGTGTTCTTGAAAAGTGACATTAATTTTTTGTTGTAGATTATGCATCTTGTGTAAAATATGGTGCAAGTTATCGAGCTGTTCCAAGAAATTATGTGCAACCAAAATGTAGTGGTCGCACTCCTTTGTGTCGAGAAGTAAGTGTTTCTGTTTTTTGATGATTTTGTTTTAGGTGTACAATCTGTAATGGTGATTGCAATATTGCATTTTTCAAAAATTTGATTAAGTGATACAGATTCACATATCTTATTAATATTATTCTTTCAAATTTTTTCTCAAATATATGTGCATTTATTAAATTAGTGATAGGATATTAATATTTCAAACATATTGTAAAACTTACATTTAATTCTAACATGTTTAATTGTATGATTAGTTCTTGTCATTTATTCAGGTAATGTTTTATTTTATTTTTAAAAAAGTATTTGAGTATATATATTGAATTGCATGTAAACAATATAGTTTTAAGTATTATATAAAGGATTTATTTTCTTCTATTAATGCTTTTACAAATCGAGAACATTATGGACTAAAAAATTTTTTTTAAATTTATGTATGAAGAAAAAATGAAAATATTAATGTATACATAATCAAAAAAAAGTATTAGTATAACAGCCACCCATGACTGTAACTTTAACAGAACTGCTAACGCAACCTGTGGTAACATTGAGAAAGATAGACTTCTTCCCAACTTTTAGTTTTGTTGTTGTGCATGTCATATTGTCTTATATGTATTCCTATTAAAGTGATGTATATCATCCGCATGCTGTGAACTGAACTTAACCAATATAATAAAAAAAGAGTGCTCTTTCAATCTTCAATCCCCAAGATTCCACACATTACATTTGGATATAATTAAAGTTTCAATAGAACTAAGATACAAATAATATGCAGTTTAGTATATATGTACTTTATTATGTTACTTTAGAGTCAAAAATCAAATTCAAAGCGTAATAGAAAATTATTATTGTGAACTATAAATACTACAGAAATAAAATGATCAAAATAAAAATATTGAAAAACTGTAATGAAAAGCTATAAAAATAAACATTAACAGCATAGAAAAATGCAAATAAAGGTTTTATATATAAAAAAAAAAAAAAAAAATCATAAAACTTTATGGACTGTGTAATGTATGGTTTATCATGTAATTAAAGGATCTAATTCCCATCCCATTCAGTTATTACTTTATAATTAATTGGGTGAATTCCTAATAATCAGTGAACAAGACGAAACATAAGATCAGAAAGAGAAACTATAATTGCATAAAAGAATAAAATGTCCATAAAGCTAATCATTTAAAGATATGTCACTTAATTTCAAAGTCAGAAATGAATTATATAAACTTTATAGAAAAGAATTATGATCTCACTAAAGAAGTTTGTAAATATGAAAAATCTTTTTTTTAAACACAAATCTCTGTTACAATGTCAGACTAAGTTATATTTTTAACTGATGGGAAAAAAAACAAAGTAATAACCAGTAATGCTATCTACATTCAGAAGTTAGAATAAAAAAATCATTCAAAAAAATTGCACATATTACAAGACTAATAATTAAATTTATTAGAATATTCAAATATATATATTTAAAATACAACATGAAATCTTTTTTAAAAATGTTAGGAAATTTGTTTAATTTTGTTCAGTGTATTTAATTTTTTCCTACTTTCATAGCTGATGTGTAATTGTATATCTGCATACTATTGAAGTCCAGTAGAATATTGTGTTAGAGTTGTATTTCTAATCAGTGAATTGATTTTGTTTTAGGTTTTGAATGATACTTGGGTATCATTTCCGTCGTGGTCAGAGGATTCAACTTTTGTAAGTTCGAGAAAGACTCAATTTGAAGAATACATTTATAGATGCGAGGATGAGCGATTTGAGGTATTTTAGTTTATTTCATTAATTACTATAATAATTTGACACCCTTTAAACTTAGTGGCTTTCCTTTCACTTGGATTCTCTTTTAGAGGCGAGATGTTAGGATTAATTAAAATTATTTTTTATTGGTCCTGATAATATAAGAGCAATTTGATTCGAACCAATGTTTGAAGACAGATGGCATTGCTAAGGCAAGTAGGTATTATCTACTGCCATCTGTTGAGGTGCCAAAACAAATTCTATTCAGATTCATTGGTTAGTTTGATTTGGCTGCCATTTCAGTACGTCGTGCTATGGGGTTTTCACTAAGATGGAAAAGATGCAATATTGTTAAGTGCACTTCTACCTTTTGGATTGTAAAATATGCGAGGAAAGGAAATTGAAGTATGATTTTGTTAGTAACATTCCGCTTCATTGAATTGAAGTATGGTTAAATATTCAATTCTGATGAGTGTCCATGATGCCTGTTTGATGTGGTTACTCAGGAAATCATTGAAAATGTTTGAAACATATAAGGCTCCACCCCCCATTTCCAGTTAAGCTGCTAAACAATCATATAAATTGTAGGAGGTGGTAATGCACTGTAGGTGACTGTGCATCTCTCCAACTATAACCACTGTCATTTTGCCATTTCAAGCTGAGCTGTAGGCATGTAAACATAGGTGTAAAAGGGATACTCCTGCAAATTGCGCATTGTTATTCACTTTCTTCAAACAGAAGGGAAATAATGCTGTTTAATTCACCAAAAAAATTAGAGTATATGGTAAATACTTAATGGATGATGGTGTTATTTGTGAATAGTGTAGATAATTTAAAGACGGGCGAACTGACATTCACAATGGGGGGGGGAGAAATTAGCAAGTCAGTTCAAACAAACCTTCTACAGCAGCATATTATAGCTATGGGTTTTTGGGACTAAATAGATGTCATACTTGTGAAATTTATTTAATTGAAGATTATGATCAATGCAGTTGTTTATTTTCATACTGTTACAAGGATTGCAAAGAGCCATTCAAAAGAGGAATGCTGACTTCTGGGGTTGTTCTCAAGTCACACAGTATTGCTGTTACCCAATAACTTCTGGAACTGTTTAAATGGGACATATTTATCATCCTGCATATAAACCTGAATTTTTGTCTCTCTCTTGAATTGAACAACTGACTAGAAGGCCTAAGTTTCCAGAACAATGAGGAGTTTTGAAACAAAAATGCAGGTCCATATCACATCCTTGCTGGCATAGTTCTTTGGAAAGGGCATCGGAAAGTTCAATCACTGCTGTGACAAATGCCCTTAATCTTGGTGATTATGATTTCAAGGTAACTGTTTGAAAATAACTTTTGGTAACAAATTCATCTTGTTCTTGTCATTTCTTATGATCCATCAGAGGTTTTAAAAAAAAATGGAAGCTTTATAATTCTTACTTATTAAAAAATGTGCATGTTGAAGGGAACAATGATTAATATTTAACTTAAGTTGGCAATGAAAAAGTCATTGATCTGATGTTTGCTTCAATTGTTCTCTGTGGACAAGCTTTCATATTTGAAACTGGATTAGGAGCAAGTTAAAAGAAATCTGAAGGGCTTATTAGGTAAAATTACTCTTTCAATGACACCTAGGTTCATTATTATGAACCTTAAACCAAACAGCAATCAATACAACAGATTGCTTCATGTGAATCTTCTCTAAAGAAGGCAAAGATCAATTTATCAACTGATGATTTTTTGGGTTCTAAAGGTCATCATACTCATTGACTTAAATAGATAAAGGAAGAATTATCACTAGACAAAACTATGATGAATTATTGAACCACGGCAACAAGAAATTGGAGGATACACTGCCAATTTGGTAAAAGTGTTCTACCACATTCATCTCGGGCTGTCACCTCTAAACTGCATAAATTACATTAAGAATTGCCCTGTATTCTCCTGGTCTTTGCATTATGTTCTTGTTCCCAAACATAAAGATGTAAAAATTTGTTAAGAACTAATTTGTTTTGGGAGAGAAAGAAGAGCATCTTCAATCTAATACAGGTATTATTTGAACTGCCTTCATTGTTCAATTTTTTGCAGAATACTTTTTTCTATGTCCCCCCCCTTCAAAAATTGCTTCGTTTTATGCCCCCTTTTTCCCCTTCAAATAATCTATATGTATTTTATCATTTAAATTAGAATAATTCCAAGTTAATGAATCATCTGATAAGATCTTGAAGGATATAACCTCTTAGTGACCTATGTCCCTTCCATGTGACACAACGTTTAAACTCTTACCAGCCCAGCGTTGCTTCCATGCTAAGAGCTCCAATTAACACTGGGCCCAGAGTCGCATATTTGTAATTTGGAAATGGAACTTTTTATATTGAATTTTTAAAAGTTATTAGATGGCACCAAATTGCAACACATGTTTAATCTCACTAAATTTTATCTTCACATAAGGGTATTAGTTTCTGTTATGTTCTGTGTTTTATATGTATATATATTTGATAGATTTATTGGTGTAAACATACTGAGAATCGTTTCTCTTTAAAAGTGCACGAGGGACATAGATGTTTGTATTTCTTTGCACTTTTCGTTAGAGTATGGGGAAGTGCACCCAGCTGACTGTTTGCAGGGGTGAAGGTGAAATATTTATGAGTGTGTTTTGTAGAAATTGCAGGTTTGGTGTGGGGTAATATTCAGTTTCATGGCTTAGAGAGAGAAATATCTAAGAGTGAAATATGTAAAATTATGAATGTAAGTGATTCTGAGATTAGTGAAGATATTGATATTGGTAATTACAATGAGTCAGGGTGTTCATTTTCCTCAGATACAGAATATAATATTATGAAGAGTTGCCATTATATGCTTCCCCTGAACCTGTAGTTAGTTGGTCTTCTGAAATAAAATCACTTCCAGAGATGGGCTTTTCTTTGAGAACTGGACAAAATTTAAGCAGCGTGAAAACAGAGAATGGACTGGATTTTTAAATCTCTATCAATAACAAATTTATAGATGCCATTGCGATCGAAACAAATGGTTTTGCACAGAAAATATTAGAAATCGTAATTTAGCAAATCAATTTAGTGAATTTATTTTCATTTAAGCACAATAAGTAAAGGGTGTTGAGGTTGTCAACCTTAGATAATAATGCTATTGTACCAATAGGTAAAAGACTGAATAACTGGAAAGAACATCAAATATGTAGAGAACAATCAAAATATGGGAGGTGTTGACAGTGAGATGATTCTATCATTCATCATTATCCAGCTTTTAAAAAAACAGTGAAATGGTATAAAAAGCTGTTTTTTGGATTGTTAGATATGGCATTTCTAAATGCAAATGTAATGTATTCTAATGCAAAATGCGAAAAAATATCTGCTTTGAAATTCAAATCCAGTTATTCGTCAGATAATAGAAAAGATTGCTAAGCCAAGAAACTTAAAAACTGGTCCAAAAACACCAGACACTCAACCGCTCATTTTATCTGGAAGACATAAATATCTCTAAATGTTATTGTTTTTATATTAATACATATTAAGTAATATATATAATGTAAATTTGCAGTCTTTATATAAATTGCTAATTTTATAGGAATTTTTCTGTAAGTCAAGCTTAACTGTGCTTTAAATGCTCAGGCCAGTGTTGATGCTCTGTTTCAGAGCGTTAGGTCTGGGAACTGTGCGTCATTCCCAGCGGGCTGCTCCTCAATGTGTTATTGTAAGATTATCAAATTTCATTTTTGTAAGCAAATTTTAACATTTTAAAAATTCTGTTATGTGTAATATGTTAAACATTTGTAAATTAAGATAATTTTGACTTTTTTTCAGTTGGATGTTGTTTTGGAAACAAATATATCAACTGTGAGAATATTGGAAAGTGAGTTGACAAAAATAAATCGGATGTCATCAGAAGAAAAGGCACGTTATCGCCTTGACGATACTTTAGGCGGCAGCTCAGCTGTGATCCAACAGCGAGCTATAAGAAGGTTCTCCTTATTGTACCACAGTTATTTTTTAGATTTATTACATCTAACTTGATAGTATGTATTATTTTTAAGATGGGTGAGGTGCAAAAGTTTTTTTAGTTCAATTATAATATAGAAGCAAGATTTGTTTTTTTTAAACTTTATTCCAAAGGTACTTTTAATTTCCTTTCATTTCTTAGATCCGAAGGACCAATTAATTTCGTATTAAATTTTTTATTATCCAACCAAAAATTATATAACATATCTTTGATTTCTTCAATATACATGATTAATCTTTATTGATATGTTATTTAATTCTGTAATTTTATTGAAAAAATACAAGACTACTTGGTTATAATAGGTAAAATCGCTTAAACATGCACAATTTTAATATAAGTCTAGAATTATTGTTTTTGGTATACTAATTGGACAACACAATTTAAGTTTGTGCATTCAACAATATCCATGACCTGAGGGACTTGCCTTCTTTAGGTAAGTACGAGCAACATGACCCTGAGGTACCCTATTGATCATTTTCTTTCGGGGTTTATGACCTGTGTGGTGACCGGGAATGACAGAATAGTCCCACTGCAGTTCATGCATGTTGTAAGAGGTGACTGAAATGGGTACCCAGCATCTGGTGGTATAGCCAGGCACCATGCCCCTGGGGATTATATCGGGATCTCAGGGACTTACCTTCTTCAGGTAAGTACGGGCATCATGATCCCAAGGCACCCTAGTGATCTTTTTCTTTCCCATGGGGTTTACTGTCTTTGGTAAACATGGGTGATGTGCCACGGGATACCATAGCGATCCTTCTCTATTTTCAACCCTACTTCTTGTTAACCACTTTTTTTCAACTTCATGTCTAGGACCACAGTTTAATTTTGTTTGGCGCAGCATAGCCATATCTGGCTCTTGTGCCAATAAACCTTACATTCACTCACTCCCATGGGGTTTATTTTCTTTGGTAATACAGGTGACGCACCCCCGGGTAACCCTAGCGTTCCTTCTCTATTTTCGATCCTCCTTGTCAATCCTTTTTTCCCCCAATTTTTTCACGTCTAGACCACAGTTAAATCTAGTTTCGTGCAGCATAGCCACATCTGGCTCTTGCAGCAATTGCCTTCACTTCACACAACAATATGCACTGTTAAAAAAAGTATTTTAAATGCTTATTGAATTGTTGAGTTTTTATTATTGTATTTCTTAGTTGTAGAGATATATTATATAAATATCTGATTATAAAATGAATAAATGTAGTAAATGAATTAAAATTCATAAGGAAAACAGGCAATTCAAATGCATGACTGGCAAATTTGATATGGCAATAAAAAATTTATATTAACTGTTAAAAGAAAAAATTTTAATTAAGTTTATGAGGTGAAAAATATAATCAGTACTAAAACCAAACAAGCAACTCCCTTCCAATTACAAAGCCTGCCATCAGAACTTTGCAAATAGAGAAGGGAATTAATGGCTTCTAAGGCAGTTTTTCCTCCTTCTGAATACTTGGAACATTGAACTATTGTACTTAGAAGTGTTACCTAATGTATCATCCTTTAATACATGATGTGTTAGATATGAAAAGAATTGGGGATTAAATGTTTGGGCATCTTTTGAGAATTGCTAAATATTAGAACTGCAATTCTGCTCTCAATAACCAAGTCTTGAAACTGAATTTGTATTGAAAGAGAGGTTAAATTGTTTTTAAATGATACTATCGTTGTATCTAGGGTCAAGTGTTGATTGTCTGTAATTTATAATTCCTGAGCTATGCGAGGTGTATTATGAGAAATTTAAACAATCA
>BMAW01008854.1:929125-973781 GCA_019974015.1 Nephila pilipes | reverse complement strand
AACTGGGTCAAAAATGCTACCATCAAGAGATGTGTCAGATATGTCTAGCACAACTGTCGGCTTTGATTCAAATGAAGAATTTCGTTTGTAATTTAGTCTCTGTTTTTTTTTTTTTTTTTTTTTTAAATTTTTTCCCCCCCCCCCCTCAAGTTGCTTATATAATTCTTGATATCCTACTACACAAAACTAAAGATTGTTTAAATTTTAATGAAAACTCCATGCCAGGATCATGAGTAAAAAAAAATGTTGTTCCATACTTGGTAGTAAATTTTAAGCTCTCGCAATTTAAATCAACCTTTAATAGCTGAACTTCACCTTCAACTTTGTCATTATCGAATTGAAAAAATGCATAGAAATTTGTAAAAAAATATACAGGACAGAAATTGTGATTTTAAGGATATATTTCAAGTTAATAACATGTTAAAACAATTAAATTCTTAATTTATGTGAATGAATGTAGTTCAAACAGTGATGAGATGGGTATCTAGTTTGGTTGAAAACCAAAATGCTGTGTTCAAGTTTAACGAAATAAAGAAAAAAGTTATTATAGAATTCAGGTATTACCTATAACTCCAGAATTCAAAGTAAACAAGCCATGAAGTAGACCAAGTGACTTACATGTGTTACATAAACTGACTTTCAACTGATTATACTGTGAAAATTAGAATTTAACCCAAGATCCCCCACCCCAAATTTTTAAACAAAAAATATGTGTAAAAAAGTATCTTGATGAACCATGTTATTTCAAAATCGTGAAAAAATGGTTGTATTTGAAATGCTATGCTTTTTTTCTTTTAGGGTATATGGTGACAAAGCAAATGATATAATTGAAGGATTAAAAAAGAATCCAGCTTCATCTGTGCCTATTGTGCTTAAAAGGTAAATGTTCCTTTCATTCTAAGTTATGAAAGTATTAGAAAGTTGCTAGAGTTTATTCTTTGGACAGGTTGTTTTCCGGAATCATTCTCAAGACATGGAAACTTCTCAACTAACAAGTGTGTTTCTGAAAATGTAGTTTCTGTGTTTGATGCAACAGAGCATTATATTTCTAGTTAAATAAACTTTCTGTTGTAGCATAAGGCCACAATAGCTATGGGGTCAAAGTTATAAGTTCAAAGCCAGTGCGGCTTCCATCAAGTTGTGGGTTCATGCCCCATATCGCTAAAGGTCTACTGTGTAGAGGGTTGATGTACTTTGAATATGTCGAGCTTTCAAGTCCTGTTGGCATGATGTGGAAGATATCATCCTCATCACTTGACCAAGGCTCAGAATTATAAGGGCTGTCACAAATAGTCCTCTTGTTGTTTCTAAGGAGAACATTTATAAACCATCATTCTCTTATAGTATTCATTAACAATTTATTTGTAAAAGGTAGAAGAGTAATTAAAAGTGCTCTAAGATTAAAAACAGCAGCAAGAAATAAATTTACACTTCTTTAATCTAGAGTATTAAATATTTTCATTGATGATTATTAGTATTCCAAGAATATTTTTTGCTTATGCATTTAGTGAATTTTTATCTTAATATTTTTTAATGTGTCCAATTCTGCAATGTACCTACAATTTTATTTTTCAAACATTCTTTTTAGATTGAAGGTGAAGGATGAAGAATGGCGAAAGGCACAGAAAAGTTTCAATAAAATCTGGCGGGAACAGAATGAGAAGTATTACTTGAAATCTCTTGATCACCAAGGTATCAATTTCAAGCAGAATGACGTTAAGTTACTCAGATCAAAGACCATTCTGAGTGAGATTGAAACTCTATATGAAGAGGTAGAGGGAACATTATTATTTTTTTTTAAGCTCGAGTCAAGTGTTAGAGATTTTAACTATTTATGCTTTTCAATATTTTACTACTAGGAAGGTAGTTTTCAAATACCTGGACTATTTTAGTTTCAAAATTAAATAATTTTAAATTCATAAGTTGGAAATGAAATATAAAATCTGAACTGTATAATTTTCCCCACATAACTATTTTACAGTTGAAATTAATGTAATTATTACATATGATATTTGTACAAATATTGACTCCTAAAGATAAGTTTATTGTTTTAAGAATAAAAATTAATAGTGTAAGTCTGACTGGACTTGCGCTAATTTTCATGGTTTATAGGATTTTATATAAATGCCATAATTTGCCTAGTAATTATTTGTATCTTAGTTTTTGAAAAAGTTCTATTTATTATTAGTATGTGCATAAAAAGGTATTTTTTTAATATTTTTAATTTTTTAATAATTAAATTATCATTTTAATAAATTATCAGACAACAATTTTGGATGAATCAAATGACTAAATAGAACAAACTTTGGTGGAGAACAGAAATATTTTAAAGTATTAATTGTACTCAATATTGAAATTGAAATTAAATACAAGATTTTTGTGTACCTTTATGTGAGGAGAAAATTCTGGTTTTTTTTTTTTTTAGCGTCATGAACAGGTGGAAGATGGTCAGGCTGATTCTGGCCCTCACCTAAAGTTCAACTATTATCACAAAGACATCTATAAGGATGCTGCCAACCTTACTATCCACCATGTTAAAAGACAAACAGGTACATCTTGCTCTTCTTTAAATAGTTTCATTTAAATGTTATTCAATAAGATGAGCAAAAAGTTACTGTTTTATATGTTCTGAAGAATTCATAAGATGTTATAAAATATGAATATGACAAATATTAAATGATTGAATACAAGTCTTGCTTTGAATGTCAGCCATTGTCTTTCAGAAAAACTATTGGTAATCTATAAAATATCTAAAAAGAGTGATAGTAAAATATTTTTAAAAAATTATTATTTCAAAATGCAATTCTTTAATTTGTGGTGTAGGATTATGATTTATGTAGAAGATAGCAATATTTGTGAAGCACCATTTAACCTAGGAATGGAAAGAAATGAATGAGGATCGGTACCCTGGGTATCTCGTACTTATATGCATTTATTGCTCTTTATTATTGTAAAAATTAAAGAAAATACATCTATATTTCTTATATGAAAATAGGCTACTTGCATTTTACATATTGAAGCAATATGATCCATAAATATATTTTTTTGGTATCTTTGACAAATATGTCAAATCTTGAGATCCTTTTCATTTGGACATTCAGCACATCCATTAAGTTTTTTTTTTTTTTTTTTTTTTTTTTTTTAAGGAAGTTCTATCCCTTTATCAGTTTCCAATTTTTTCTTTCAAATTTTTTGGAAGCACTGCTTGCTATCCTCTATTCTGTCGGTTGAAATCCTAAATTCTTCAGAAAAGAGCGTTTGCTTTTAATGTTGTGCTGGAGGTTTTTTTTTTTTTGTAGAAATAATTTTTGCATTTATTATACCTTTTTTAAAGCAGGGGAAGATGGCTATCAATCTACATTTAGTCTTATGTGATGTAGATTGCAAGGCTGCCATTTCGTCAGCATTATCTACACTGTCTTTTGTTAGGTTGTAAAAAGTTAGTTATTTAAGATTTTCCAGTGGATGTATCAATTGAATTGCAATTATGCATAGCAAAAATAGAACATTTCTGTTTCTTTGATGTAAATGAAACAATTGATGATTCCTTTTGAAAATTGAACAATGAAGTATAAATTCTCTCTTTCTTGAATTAAAAAACTTAAGAGGAAATTCCTTCCTCCCCCTCCTTTATATTTCTAACGGTTGAAGTTTTCTTTTTTAAAAAAAAAGTATCATGAAAGCAATGAAGGCATTTTAAATAGCAACTGTTGAATTTCTTCTGGAATTACAAAGTGCTGCCATTAAATACTCAATGACACAACTTGGACTGTTATTTAGTTGAAATGATTCGTTTGATTGTAGGCCAATATAAACATCCAATCTTCAAGTACAAAATACTTGTGAATGGAGACCTATACAAAAATCTTCACAACCATATTTTGCAGGATGTTTTTGCATATATTATCGAAATGGAGATCAGCGATTAAACTGTTGCAACTATTCATTGTGATACATTCTCCTACGTAGTGTAATTTTTGACCATTCTCAGTAAATGTTTCTAAGATCTATGTCAGAGTTAATTTATCTAATTCTCTTCCGTTCTGATGATCACAAATGTCATCAGTTATCAAACTGAACGTTTTGCAGATGTAGTTGTGCAGATTGTTTCTATTCCTGTATCATCTGTTATAAAGATTGGGCTTTTATATCAGTTTCATTTTGTTTTTCATCCTGTTATCAAGAAAAAAAAAGTTTTCTTAATTTGTCAGATATGAGGGATGTCCTAGCTTCCAGCATTGTACAAAATGCTTTTGAAAGAGATATATTTCCAAAAAATTTGATTATGGTGTTTTTCTCAGGGATTCATTCATTAGCTCTGAATTTTTTTCTTCCTTCTCATTTTGTTATCTCCTTTTAACATGGCAGTCAGTTTTATTTGACTGTGCATCATCAACTACAATATTAGTGTCGGCATCTTTTGGTTAATTATGATTTCTGTTATATTCTTTCTCATTTATTTCCTCATCGACATCACTTAAAGCTTTTATCATCTGTTGAAGTTGCGGCTAGCATAGCTTTAGCATTTATACATTTGTTAATTCACTATATCTACTGAGTGACTTTCCAAAATGATGGGAAAATTTGACTTATGAAAAAGGGCATGTAAAAGTTATATTTTTTACACCCAGAAAATGTATTTTATGAATTCATCTACAAACACAGCTTGTTCAAAATCATGACCTTGCATTCAACTGTGTAAAGGATCAACAATTTTAAAATGTGGGGTGGTAAGTTACATAAAAGAAATTAAAAATGTGGTCATGTATACCCTGTGTGTGTGTGCTCACCCATTCCTGGATTTAAAATAAACTTGACCTTTTGTAATAATGGAAAGTATGTTTTACAGGAATATAATTTTTAAAAATTTCTGCCTATGATGCTCTTGATAATTACATTGAAAAGATTGTAATAAATTTGCTGTATTTTAAAAAAGTTAAAATCACTCCAAAAGAATGGTATTCGCATAAATTTTTCAGAATGTATTGGATGATTTTGTTCATATCCATGACTTGTACCATCAAATTGCCAGTTTTAAAGAATAAATGGATATCAATTAGTTTTGAAAATTTCAGAATGTTACCCATGAATAGAATGAGTTTTAGACAAGAATAAGTTTTGTTGATTTTATTAGTTCATATTTAATGGCAAAGCATTTCCCTTTCTTTCCTATTTTTTAAACTAGATCCAAATTTTTTAAATCTAGGTACCTTATGTGTTTCAATTTTATTATAAGGTTTTCCAATTCAGTATACTCAAAGAATACTTATTAAATAAACGGGTTAAGTTTAATAGGTATAGAAGACATGCAGCAAATTTGGTATTCTTAATTTATATTCTCTTCACGACAGGAATTCACAAGGAAGATAAGGAAAAGATCAAACATCTAATGAGGCAGTTTTTCCCTGACTTCTTTTCTGTTCCACGAGGAGATTTGTCAGATGATGAAATGGACAAAGATGATGGTGAGTTTGATTGAATTAGTCTATGAAGTAGATTATTGGCTCTTTCTAAATTGAGACTTGCACTCTCCTTATGATCCTTTATACGTTTAAAATTGCTTGGTTTAAAAATTTTGTTTAACTCTGATCCAAATTGTTAATATTTCAATTTATGATACTCTTAGTTACATAGGAAAGATTATAATGAATATGTTGAATTTGAAAATTCTTTGAGATGAAAACACTGTAAATTTTGAAAGAATGAATTTATCATAGTGTATGTTTGTGTATATATGTTGTATGATTTTGTTTGCTCTCGCAGCTGTTGAAAAATAGTGATGTAGATTGCTGCAAATACTCTTAACATTATTTAAAAATAAGATATGAACTTGATTCAATCTCAAGATTGCTTTTATAATGTTTGATTAAGAAAGTTATAATTAACGAATTTGGTTAAATGTGTACAGATCGAAATGCCTTGACTGATCATTATTGTTATAGATATGGAAACGGAAGATGGAAATGAAAGTCCCAAAACCAGTGTGTATAGAGATCTCATGACTCTGAATCTTGCTTGCGCTAATCACAATTACAGAAGAGATACATTGCGCTGTGACAGGATTGTTCTTCATGATGACAAGATGTATCCTCCTGAGGATGATGAAAATCCCATCAATGATCCCATTTCTGTAAGTTTTTAATTACTAGTTTGGTAAAATTTTCAATCAAAATATAAATCAATCAAAATCAAATTATAAATAGTTTTTCAAATGTTCTTAATATTTTGAATGCTTTTACATGATGTATGTGCATGTCTAGCAAAAAGAAATGCAGAACTTTTTGTGATTACATAATTGAAAAAAATTAAGTTTTAAAAAAAGTGGACATTTAATGCCTCTTAAGTCCAGTTTCATTGGGAGATTCACAAAAACTTTTAAATTTGTGAAGTAACTAATATAACCATTGAATAGTAGTAGTAATAATAATCATTGAATATCAGATCGATGGAAATTAGATCATTTTAAGAATTCTACTTTTGATGAATTAATCAAGTAATAAATTAAATGGAATAATTCTTTTTTCAACAAGCTTCAAGAAAGAACTCTTAATATTTTGTTTTGGAGAGTCTTATTTTATTCAGAGAAGAATTGTCTTCAGGAAATGTAAATTATTTTGGATATAAGTGGACAGTTTGTATTAATTGAAACAAAAATATACATCTTGCTGAAAAGCCTTTTTGGCATTAGAACACGAAAGAATAAATTTTATTTAATGATAATGGGGAAAATAGTATAATTATTTATATTTGTACTTTTAACACATATATTGGAATGGATTTTTGAATTAATAGTTTTGTTGTAGTTGATTACATTGTAATATATTTTCATAATCAATGTGTTTGAGAAAAATGAAATAGCCATTAATGTATTCTCTTGTCACAGTACTTTATAAGTGTATGCATTAAATCATTAACTTATATAGCTTTCATTTGTTTTTTAAACAGATTTTAAATTCTCCCCTTTGTTAATATGTATTTCTGAATTTTAACTTGCTTTTGAGAGATAAAAGAATATGTAACTTGGTATATTACTTATGTTATGTTTTAAAGGATGTACTTTTTCCAATTTCTCAAATGTTTTCCTGTCGAAAATGATTTAGTACAATAAATATTTTATTCAATTTTTTGATTTAATATTTGCAATCCTTGTAATTAAATTTTGAATCTTTCAGACTGAGACTTATTCCATCATCTTTGTAAATAATCATTGGTACATATTTTTCCGACTTCATCAAATTTTGTGTCTACGCTTGTGGAAGTTGTACGAGCGTGCTCGTATCCTCTTCTCTGAAGAACTAAAGGATCAGGAAGAAAGAAAAAAGTCCACTGCCCTTGCTTTGAGGCTAAAACCGCGAAGTAATAATGGACAATGTTGAATTTTTTCAGTCATGAACTCTAAAGTGTATAATAAAATTTGTTTAATGTTGGTTGGCAGCCTTTAAAACTTGAATAGTGGTGGATTTAAAAATTTCTTAACTTGACTAAAGAATTCAAACTTCGAAAGACTTCAAGTTAATCAAAAAGTAGCATTTAACGTAAACTTTAAGTATTAAAGTTAAATTAGTTTATTAACATATTAATATGTATCATAATATGGAAAGACATAGTGCTTCTTAACATTTTTGAATAAAATTCCATATTTTATTATGTGCTTTGAGTACTGTCTAGTGATGATCTCCCTTTTCAGGCAACATAGATGTAGAGCTCTATTACCAAGCTTTCTTAGACATGGTGAAAAATTTGCTGGATGGCAACTTGGAGAGCAGTCAGTATGAAGATAGCCTTCGTGAGATGTTTGGCATTCACGCCTATCTGGGTTTCACTTTAGATAAGGTCATTCAGAATATGGTCAGGCAGGTATGTATATGTTCAGTTAACATCCTTGTTCGAATATTTATGTGTGGACGGAAAACTAAGAAGAAATCTTCATATATAAGGGTTATGTTGAAGAATCAAATACTTTCCCAGTTCTTAAAATTTTGGGAGTTGTGTAAATCCTATGTTCAAATATTCTTGGTTCTGTCCAATATTACAATCTCTTGTGAAGTTTTGAAGATGAGAAAAGATTGAAAGATATTTAACAAAGTACTTTATGATATTTGTAAGAGAAATGTATGTTTCTAAAAATTTTAAGCACAAAATTTCCGAAAATTAATTAAATGATTTTTCTTCCTCCTGAAATTGTATATAGCTTATTTTGTTATACTTTTATTGAGTTTTAAATTTGATATAAATTATTTTCATTAAAAAAATTTTTTATAGCTGCAACATATGGTGGGAGATGAATCTTGTTCTCAGTTTATGACACTGTATCTGGATGAAACTAAGAACAAGAGTACTGGGGGCCTATGTGCTTCACAGCATCTTCGCCAATTAGCGGAGAATTCATACCAGAAGAAAGCTGAGCAGGTGTGTGATGAAAATCTGTACAAAATTTCTATGGTGAGTTTCAAAATCTATCATATTTTTGAAGAAAGTTGAATTAAGATTAATTTGAAATGTACTTTCAAGAATATGATTGAACAGTTGAAGGCTTTTACTATTTTGATAAATATAGGAGAGGGGCTTATGTCCATATAAATGGCATGGTTTCAAATCCTTCAAAATTGAGGAATAAGAATCCCGTAAAATATACCATTACAGCATGCATTATGTACTTAAAATAAATAAAAAAAAAACCTTAAAACAATTTCTGTAAGTTGATCAACCACAATTGTATAATATGTAAAAAGAACTCTAGCCACATAATTGATATAATATGTGCTTAAAGAAGGCTATTTATCATAAGGAAACAATTCTACTGTATCAAGTTATGAATTATAAAAAGGATTTATGCATAAAATAGAGAATTAGGAAAAGAAAAGTTTTGCGACAAGCAGTGAAACAAACAATAAAGAATATATATTAATAAAATCATAGAAAAAATATAGCTGTGAAGAATTTCACTGCTATAATTATATAATTTACCCCCTGCTTTTGCAGAAGCTTAAGTGGTCCCTTTATGAAAAAGAAAATAAGTTGAAAACTTACAGATCTTTTCTTGAGAAAAGTCATTTTTGCATTATGGCAAAAAGATTGTGTTCATAAAAAACACTTAAATGACCAGTTGGTAGGAGCTATCTGAACCCTTTAAATATCGAGTGTCCATAATTAAACGACCCTACTTCAGAATTGTGTACAGACGGAACTATTGTTCAGAAAGTTGTAAAATTCTGTGTGCGACATAAAGAAGAGATGGGAATTTGTTTGAGAGAATAAAAAAATTAGTTCAAAATTTCGCTACTAGAGGGCGTTTTTGATGGAGATCATATTTAGCATACATTTATAACAGTTTACAAATTTTGTTACAACAATAAATGCTCAACATGATGACCATCATTTTCAGCTACTATTTGAAATCGTAAGATAGCATGTTCCATCGTTGACCACAGTGTGTTCTGGTAAATGTTAAGAACATGTCATGAAATACTGTCTTTGAGATCAGGTAGATCGAGTTCTTGGTTGATCACAACTTACCAGCTGTTTTAAATGGCCCCAAAGCCAAAAATCGATTGGATTGAGGTCAAGCGATCGGGGAGGCCACAGATGACGAAATTGGCGGCTGATCACACGTTCTTCTGTGAAGTGATGTTTGAGAACGTCCTTAACACAATGTGTAATGTGTAGAGGAGCTCCATCTTGCATAAAAATTATGCGTGAAAGGCACTGACGTGCTTGCAGATCCAGAATAATTTCATTCCGTAATAATGATGCATATAGCTGTCCAGTGATAGAACATGTTACTGGACCTCCAGCACCTAATTCCTCGAAAAAATACGGGCCAAGAATAAAAGACGCGGAAAACCCACACCACACCTTTACTTTTGGTGAGCGTAGTGGAACTTGTAAGGTGGAATGCGGATTGTCTGTTTCCCAAATTCGGCAGTTGTGAGTATTCACCGAACTGTCCAAATGAAAGTGTGCTTCGTCTGTCCAGAGGATATTCCAAGGCCATTCTGGATCAACTTCCAAACGAGCAAGAAACTGTAGTGAGAACAGATGTCGAGTCTCGAAATCACGTGGAAGCAATTCCTGCACAAGTTGAAGCTTGTATGGATGATAACGGAGGATGTTTTGCATGATCTTCTGGACATTTGAACGAGGCAGATTCAATGCTTCTGCCACATGGCGAACACTTGTACTAGCCTGCAAATTGCATGCTTTGTCCTCTTCCGCCTGAAGTGCAACTTTCTCTATTGCTTCCGCAGAAACAGGTTTTCTTCCTCTTCCAGAATGATTCTGTTTCTTCAAATTTGGTTCCCATTAATCGAAGATTTGTAGCAGTCAATGGACTTTTTCGCATCCCCTTTAAAGTCCGAAATTTCCGTAGAGCAACTATTTCGGAATTATCGTTTTGATAGAATAACTTTACTAACAACGCTCGATCTGGTAAACGTAATGACATTCCGATTAGCAATACCGAGCACACTGAAAATAAACTAATCTCCCGTGAAAGTTTATTGCTTTTATAACAGTTGCTGTGTTACGTTGAAAAAATTTCATATTTTCGTCTTCCTTCGTGTAAATCATTTGAAAATCGGTCTTCAAGGAAGTTTAATTAAAAGTTTGCAGTTCATTTTAGGGATTGTGTTTTTTAATGAGTATCAGTTATTGTGTTATCGTGTACTGTGGATAAAAAAGCGATAAATTACAAATAGAAAACCGGTAATAAATGTGGCCTTCATTCAAAAGTGCCCTCTAGTGGCGAAATTTTGAACTAATTTTTTTTATTCGCTCAAACAAATTCCTATCTCATCCTTATGTTGTACACAGAATTTTGCAACTTTCTAAACAATAGTTTCGTCTGTACACAATTTTGAAGTAGGGTCGTTTAATTATGGACACCTGATATGTATTTAACCCTTTTAGTGCTGATTGATAATATATCATTCACAACATGTGCATAAGTCGTTATTTATTTCAATAAAAGTTTACTTTTATTGAAATAAATATTGTATAAGTAAAAAAATAAAGGTTCTGCATACCTTAATTTATTAAGAAATTTAATGCAATAAAAGAAGACCAGCCACAAAAATCTTAATTCTGCCTTATGAGCTGATAATTCTACATAAAATGTCAAATATTTTGGGGAGAAGTTTAAGTAAATTAGTAACTTAAGTGACATATGTGTAAAGAAACAATTAAAATGAAGCATTATATCCCTTACATAGGATAATGCTATGTGTCTTTACACAGGTTGATATATAATTTAAATAAGTTTAATATAGAAAATCTTAGTAAAATATAGATAATAAAATTGAAGTCAACTGTGGTAATTGTTCTGTAAATTAAATTTGCATTATCTTATGTAGTATAAAGAAAGAGGAAGGATAACATTCGAGCTGCTGGACACAGATTCTGACACCTCGGAGGACCAAAGTCCTGGGAACAAGTGGAATGCTTTTGTGCGGAAGTACACAGGTGAAGAATCTCTGGCCAATTTAGTCAAAGAGCAGCTTACCAAAAATCCAATTTTCTTACCAAGGTAAAATGTTTAATTTCTTTTCAGTCTGTTAAAACTTCTGTACTAGTAATTATTTAGTTATGATTATTCAAGCAAGAAAGTTTAAAAATTTTCGTTTTTTTTTTTTTTTTTTTTTTTTTTAAATACACTTGCCATATTTAATTTGATATCCATTTAGCTTTATATATATATTTCAAGTTTAAAATGTAAGTTTCAAAAAATTGTGAATTAATTTCTTAAAAGTGTTCTATGGAAACTAAAATTTATGACTTAAATATTAATTGTAATTTATTTAAATAAATGGTAAGAATTTGAAATTTTAGACAAATACACAGTTGGTGGTCACTCGCCAAAAGCCAGAGCGAAGAGTCCTCTGCGGTGCGCGAAGAGATTGATGAGTCCCAGATTGACCTTTCACGTCTTGAGGATGGTGGTGCTGGGGAGGCTGTCAAAGGACTAGTAGGCCTGAATGCCAAATACAGGATGAGCAAGATGGCCGAAACTCAAGGAAGTGTTTGTCGCTTCAATGTAAACTCCTACAAAATGATGTGGATCATGGACAGTGAAAATTGCTTGTATAAGAAGAAATGTCTTACAAAGGCACAACAGGTATGGTACTGAGCTAGGAACTTAACTGACATTTTGTTTTTTAAATTTTATGAAACAAGAATTAGGAATTTTTGTTATCTGGGAGACTACATAGGACTTTCTGATCTAAAACAGAATTTTTACTGCATAAATTTATTTATCCTCTTTCAAGAAATTTGTAATTTTGCTAAGAATTTTTATCACCTTGAAAAATTCTTATTGCAAGTAAATTTATTTTTATCTGTTTTTATTCATAGAATCCTGAATACTAATATAGATGTAGTTGTCAAAGTACGGGGTAATGCTCATCGTGGAATTGATTTTTTGCAGAATGAGGTAGTGAATGGTCTTAATTGGCTGTACTCCAAATTTCATTCAAATCCTATCATTAGTCTCAAGGATATTCAGGAGAAATACTGTTTATGGCTATATACTAGATCACTTGGTGCTAACACTTAAACCATCTAACTTTCCAGTTGTTAACAATGATAAATAGATCTATATATAAATATAGTTTACTAAATATACATGGTTCGTTTCCAATTATAAATGGTTTATTTTTTCCATGGTTCCTTTCCAATATTAATATTACTCCACATTGTTATACATTTTTAGAATTAGAAAAAATATGCATGCATTTGCAAAAAATCTTTGATTAGTGATGGGATGGATGTATATTGGATTTTTTTTCTTTTTATTATTATTGTGAAAGGTTTGAGATACTAGTTTAAGGGATCACTTTTCAAAATTCTAATAACTCAGAAATTTCAAATGGCATTTTATGAAATTTATTTATAATATGAGAATTCTGTTTTGGAAATTAACCTAATTACTCCTTTAACTTCAAGATTTATTGGGGGGGCCGCGGGCCATTAAGAGTGAAAATAATTTTGTCTCAAAAAGAGATCCTTAAAAGAAGGTTCCCCCTCCCCTTTTTTTTTATCATTACACATTTTTTTACTTTAGAATTTTACTATCATGGCTTAAGAAGGAATCAGAGTATTAAGATATATATCCTAAACAAAGCAGTCAATTTGCTAACAAGTAAAATATAGATTAAAATATTTTTACGGGATATATAAGATTACTAGCTGATTTCCGTCCACTTCGCTGGACAGACTATAATATAATATTTTGGAACCTATACGTAAGATATCAAGAAAATTTTCAAGTTTTAAAACTTTAATGATAATTTAAAATTTTAAGAAATTGATTGTCTGTAATAATGGTTAGCCTCGACATTCAAATATATGAGAAAAATAAAAAATTTTAGTAAAAGTCACCCCATATATATATATATATATATACACACACATACATATAATATGAATGAAATTCATTCCACCGTATACATATTACACCTAAAATTGCCAAAGATGCAACCTTTTGTCAGAAGATTCATCATGTGCCTAACTTTCAAATGAAATACCCTCGTAATGACATCGTGTCTATCATAAGATTTTTGTCCTTGCCTCAAGACATTTTGATTTCTGACCATTTAGGATTGCAAGTGACTGCAATCCTAAAAATAAGTCGTGCAAGTTGGAACGTCCAAAATATCTTGCGTAAGCCTTTTCAGTTCATTCATGTAACGAGGTGCTCCTGTAAACAAAGATTGTCTTGCTAGTGTGCTACTCCGTAAAAAGTCGCCATTTTAGTATTTTTCAAAATCCTGCTATGTTTTGGAGCTAAACTACACTTTCACCAACCGTGCGATTCCAAACTCATTTATTTCTATCGCTAAATATGTACGTTTCCTATTTTCCTCATGTACGAATTTTCACATAAGAGCCCCTTCGCCAAATTCTTGCCAATCCTCCATCAGCGCTTGAATATAAAATTATTTGGTATTTTTCCATTCCACACTCGCAAATCTCGCCAAGTAAACTTAATTGGTGACAATACACAGTATACATATAAAAAAATATATTCCGTTTGGCGTCGGTCATACCATTTTTGGCGAAAATGCGCCAAAATTACATAACTGATGGGTAAGAGTAGATTAACAGATGAAAATTGCATTTTGGATAAGACTTCCATAAAATCCGTTCTTAGTGAGCGTCTACATCGCAAAATGAGTAACTATGCAAAATTTCAAGTCAATTGGTTGAATAGTCTTTGAGATCTCGTGATGAGTCAGTCAGTGGTATTTCGCTTATATATATATATATATATATATATAGATTGTGTGCTTCACTTAACAGTAACCATATATGGAAGTTTGTATAGTTTGGTAACTACTTGAATATTGATTATGTGGTTTGTTGAAACCTCACTGAATCTGGATTAAAATTAAACTTTTTTGTGAAATTGGTGGTTTTTGTATTTAGTAGGCTTAGAAGATTGGTTCCAGTCTTAAGAAATAAGCAGGAATAATACAATAAACCATGAGTTTTCCTGTTAAAAACATTTATCTTGTGTATGACGAGGGTTTAGTCCTTAACTTTCTTGCTGAACGTAACTCCTTTCTATTAGCAGCTTCATTTTTCTTGATAGTTCTTATGATAGCTTCATATAGACTAAAATGCTTTCTTACAGATGTTGCATCTTGTCCAGTTAGTTGCAAGGTGATCTAAAATTTGAATTTCAATATACAAAGATGCTGCATTTCTTTTTGTTTTATTATAAGTGAATGATGTAATGTTATGTAAAACGAAAAATATTTCAGTTATAATTAATAAAACAAAGTTTTTTAAAACTACAACTTACCGTTTATTATTATTTATCTTATGCAAAATTAATAAAGGTTTGTCACCCCCACCCTAACATTGAAAAAATTGAAATAAAGATTGAATTATTAGCACACTTGTTTTTCGTGTTGAGTGGAAAACATTTGTTTAATAGTTTTTTGAGACTTGTTTCGATATGTCTGAAATGTTTCTGTCAAATCAAAACAAGTGTTACATGTGTTTTCACTTTGAACACCAAACTCAAAATGTGAACGAAGCAGACAGAATTCTATATTGAAAATTCTCACAAATGTACAGTTATAAAAATAAAATTATAGGAAAATTTTCTTGGATATGGGTCTACCATATTAAATCAAAATAAGTTGTGTAAAAGAGAACTACATTTTTTTTCTAATTCATGTTAATTCAAGATCATGTAAAAGAAGTTAGTGTAAAAACCTAATTGGATGTATTAATATCAGTACATTTTTTCACTTAAATTGATTAGTGTATTATTTCTTTATCACATTGACTGCCAATCACTAGAGATTGGATTGGTATTTAATACCTTGACATGGAAGTAGATTGTACCCAGATGCCAACATACTTATTATAGGAAATTTGATTTAATAGTAATAAAAGATAATAATGAGATACCTAAGTATTATATAAACCTTTCATTAAAGAATTTCTTAATGACGCACCAACATGGGATCTGCACTACAACTCAAATGCAATATTACATGCTGGCACATGGCATGCAAAAATTGAACTAAAATATGTGACAGTACACATTATTTTTAAATAAATCTGTATTGTAAACAAGTATACATATTATCATTGAAATTATTACAAGTAAATTACAACTGCAGTATCTTTCAAGAAGATATTGGGCGTAACTCATATCACAAGATTTTGTTTTTAATGAAAAATAAATAAAAATATTAATTTCAAAACCAAGATTATTTATAGCTAATCGTCACTCCATGCGAATATCAACAAAAGTACCCTACATGCAGTGCTAAATAATTTGGAGGATGATCAATCAGAAGGAAATTTTCCTGCGCCAGTGCGTTATTGGCACTTTGGTATTGGAACCATGCCCTGCGCTGGTGCATGATTGGCAGTCAATGTATTAAATGTTTGAAAGAATACTGGTATTTTTACTAGATTGTTTTGCTGTAGTATTTGAAGCATCAAACTGCTTTTATTCGTTATGATTCTCTATTTAAAACTGTGCCCTAGAAAAACCATGTTAATTTTAAGCAATTTTTTTATTTATTTTCGAATGTTTCTTGCAGAAACATTCAAAATGCTGAATTTTTATTCTACTTATGAAATTTTTTTTGATTGTTTGTAATTGTCATTCGGAAATAGTATGTAATTTTCATTGGTTTCTTTAAGAAGCATAGCAGATTCATATTAATTTTATAAAAATGCTGAAATCTGAAGGAGACATCCCATTTTAAGTATTTGTTTCATGTTTAACAACTTTTTTTTTCTTTCAGTCGCATAAGAATGTTACTCAGAAGTTGAACAAGCGTTTTCGCAACTGGCACATGCGCTGGCTGAAGACTAATGTTGATGAAGCCCAGGAAAAGCGTTGTCAGAATTGGCTGTTGGGTCAGTGTGAGGACAGTTTACCCACAAGTTGCATACGCATAGACAATCTTTTAAAGTCTCCATACAGGGTGTACAATCGATATAAAACACAAGTGGGAGACAAAACTTGAAATTTTGTGAAATGCAGTTCTTCATCTCTCCATTGACTGCCAATATCCGACTCATCGTTTTATTTAACAACAGCAAAACGGCCATTTTCTCTCTTCCATATCATTTTGTCTCAGAAAAAATTCATTTTCTCGTTACTTCATTGTACATGGCATATGTACAGAAAGTGGATGTGTTTTCTCAGAAACTGTTTTTCATAAACAAATCCGCTGCAGGAGCACAAGTAATCTTCAGTGGACCAGACATGGGGGAAAAACAAGCCGCGACTTTTTAATTTTAATATATACGGCTGCCAAAACACAGTGCCGGATTTTTTTATTGGAAACAGATTTTATTTTTTATTCAAAATACATTTAGTCTACAAAAAGTGTGTGCCGGCGTCATTTGTGGCACCACACCTGTAAAATGTTGTAATTATTTCATCATAGATTTTTTAGAAGATGCATCTTCACAACAAACTGTATAAAATTGTTCCATTGTACAAAACACTGGCTGTGGAAAAAAAAAGTTGTGAAATATTTTGCATTATGCGGTATTTTTGTACCTTGACACCCTAAAGGTAAGGAAAAGATATTTATAGTTAGTGATGGACACTTAAACTCCCGGCTGTGAAATTTTTTAAAATTCCCCCTCCTGTCTTGTATATTTATCATTTTCTTAGAAACTCATGAATATGTGTCTTATTTGTATGTTTTGCAATACTGTTGAAATAAAATCTGATATTGAAAATTAGATAGAATGTTGATTTATACTTTTGAAAAAATCTATTTTATTCATTTCTTTTTTATGTGTATTTTTATATTTGTGTATAAACAACTTTTTAATAATTTGTAAAGCTAACTTTTTAAAAGAATAAGTGTCTTAAGAATTTAAACTTTGCCTTTTGCACACCTCTGTTGCAATTTTTATAGTAAGTTACTAGTAATGTAAATTTGGATCTTTTAGTATGTAGCTGCCAAAATATATTGCTTCTAATTGTAGTATTTGCATTTCATAGCAATTCCAGTAACTGCAAAGCAACAAAATGGCTCCAATTTATATATATAATGGAAGTTATACATAGGCCTGACAAGTGGAATTTTTATTTGCATGATGTGTAAAAAAAAATTCTAAGTGTCAATTAACCCTTATGGAACAAATGTACCAAAATACGCATCACTGAAGAATGAACTCAGGGCCGAAAAATTCGTATATGCATTCTAAAGTGGAAAGTTTTTTAAAATTTCTAGGTGGTGCCCTGTGTCCACTGAATATAGTTTTAATATCTTGACCTTCAGTTTATTCAGTCTGTCTTCATTAAGTATTTTTCTCACCAGCTGTTGTGAGTAGGAGAGAAAGTGTAATGTAAACAAATTTCTTTTTAGAGTATTATTGTCCGTTTTTCACTTTGCTTGGGTTTCTGATGTATGTAGTTTATTTCCCTTTTCATTTTGGAAAACCTTGACTTAGGTTTATAATAGTGAGAAGGCATTATTTGTGTGAGAAAGGTACACTCGTCTGATAAATGAGCCAATTAGTGATTTGTTTTCTAAAGAGTTAGAAAATATTAGTAGTAATTCTCTGATATGGACATTCCACGACGGTTCAACTCAAGACACTTCATCTTGGACTTGAGAGCCTGATGAATTACATCTCCATATATTTATTGGAACACTGGGAACAATTTCTGCAATAACTGCTGAAAAAGAAATTGATATCTTTGATATTTTCTTTGATGGTCTATGAAATTTTCTTGCCGAAGAAACAAACAGTTTTGCTGAAATAAGTACTCCATCATCTTCTAAGTCAGCTGAATTTTCAAGTGTAAGTACCAATGATGCAAAAGTGTTTTTTTGCAATGATGTACTTAAGGGCATTATCAAGAAGCTTAATTTGAAAATATATTTCGCTACCAATGAGATATTTGCTACTCTGTTTTTCAATAGACTTATGCTTAGATATAAGATTATTTACATTTAAAAATATTTGCATTTTTACTGCAGACAAAAGTGCTAAAAAGATGGGAAAACAAGGACAAATAAAATAAATGTAAATGAACCTACATACCCAACCAAAATATTTCCATCAACAAATCCCTTTTTGCTTGGAAGGGACGTCTTGGCTTTCATCAATGTGTTCCATCGAAAAGATCTCATTAGGGATAAAAATGTACAAGTTATGTAAATCATCTACCAGTTATGTGTGGAATTTATTGTGGGAAAGGCAGAAATGCTAAATAGCAACAGGTCTTGTGAAGAAAGAAGTTAAAACATTTATGAGTGACTTGTAAAGGGGAAAAGGGTATACTTTATATTTGGATCACTTTTTCAGTTCTCCATCACTTATGGAATATTTGTATTCCGTAATTACTAATATTTGCAGAACAGTATTAAAAGCAAGAAAATAAATGCCCAAATATTTCTCAGGAAGAAACTTAAAAAGGGGAAATTGGATGTGATGCTATGAGACATGAACATTGTCTACAAAGGGGGGAAAACTATTTTGAATGCTTACAGGCAGGCATACATTGGCCAGAAATGGCTGAATCTGTGAGAAAAGATAGTTACTGGAGAGGATGTTTTGAAATCTAATTGTATTCTAAATTATAATGAAACATGAGTGGTGTAGACATAGGGGATGCTATTATGACACACTATTAATGTTTTAGAAAATCAGTGAAATGATACAAAAAATTGTTTCGGGCCTAATGGATATAGTAGTATTGAACTCCATTGTTCTTTTTGACAAAAATCTTCGGATTGAAATGCCATTTCTCTAATTAAACAAATTTTCAAAAACTATGGAAATTATGTAAAAGAAAAGCAGTTTACTGTCAGAACTGTATCAGCTCTTGCAGGATTATCTGGTAGGCATTTTCTTACACTCTACATGAATGAAAAGGGTGAAAAAACTCCAAGAAGGTGCATAGTTTGTTCAATAAAGCTTTTTTTCTTGCTAAAGCAAAGAAAAAACCCCAATAGATATGCTTGTGGATCATGCAATGTAGGACTTAGCATTTCTCCGTGCTTCAAGATATATCATACTAAATCACCACTTTAAATTTTACTTCTTGTAAATAGTCTTTCTTGCATATATATTTTTTATTAATTGTAAAATCTATTGATATATTTTATTAATAAAACTTTGGATTAATTTCAAAATTATTTCTTGAAGTAAGCATTTTTTTTTATACGAAAGGGAAAAAATAGTTTAAAAATGCTGATTTAAAATATATATAACCGCTTAAGTAATAATCTAAAATACTACCAAAAATTGTAACATTAGGACGAAAACTTTTTCCTCTAAAGTTAGGCTTAGCTATTTAAAGACCCCAGCCCATGACAATTCCTTTACATTCTCCTCGGGGAACATTCTAGGCCTAGGCGTACCGTCAATAGGATTAAGGTAGAAAGCTGGAATGAAATGGGAGTGTTAAAATTTTACATATGTGTATAATTGTGATGACGATGCAATACTATGGTGTAACTTGGAGGCCTGGGTCTTGCACTTTGTACTCCAGTTTCAACTCATTTCCTAGTTTCTGACCTAGATGAAACTTAATAATTTATTACATTACATATATAAGAAGACAATTATTGTGGTATGCTCAAGCAGTAATGGACTTGGGGAAGCTAGGCCTTGCCTTAACATCATCCATTTGAAATTTTGCACCTATGTTTTTATTTGCACAATTGTTTTATTTAGTCATAACTTTCCAGACTAAAAAGAATTGAACAAACATAAACATTTTTTGTAAATCAAGCTTTTATTTAAATGTGAACTAAAAGTATCTTTAAGTTTATATTTAAATAAAAAAAACTTGATTTAAAATTTATTTCATATTGTACCAAAAATCTTGCATGTAGTGCACACAAAGTGTAGCTGACGAGATTAATGCTGCTACAGAAGTAAGCATGTACCAAATGCCACAGACCTCCAGCTGTTTAATGTGAAGCCTTCTCTTTTAAATGCATTGCCTCTGGTATTTGTAAACAAATCCGTGCAGCCGTAGCCTACATTTGCACTTGTTATTCTTTGTTTTGCCGAAAAAATAAGTGTAACAATAGAGCAACAAATTGTGAAATTTCATTCTTGAAACTTGAGAACTTAAATTTGTTAAAAGAAGTGTATGGCAATAAATGTTTATCAATGCACGTGTTTTTGAGTGGTTGTAGCGTTTTCGAGATAGCCGAGGAGACATTGAAAATGATTCACGTCCAAGTCACCCTTCCATGTCAGAAATATCGGCAATCTGGTTCGATTTGAACGTCGGTTAAGTATTCATGCGATTGCTGAGATTGTAAGAATTGGCAAAGAATGCATACTGCAAATTGTGCATAACAATTTTAACGTGCAAGAAGTGTATGTAAAAATGATGCCTAAAATTCACACGTTTGAACCACAAAAAGTTCGCAATATGTTTGTATTTACACTTTGAATGCCATTGAAAATGACCCAAACTTATTGGAAAGGATAATAATGCGCAAGAATCATGGCTTTTTGCTTTGATCCCGAAACGAAACGTCAATCCATGCACTGGAAGAGCTCATCTTCACAGCAGTTTATTCCTCCAAGGTATCCTGGAGGAATAAACTCATCTTCCAGTTTATTCCACCGGCTTATTTAACTTTGTCAAGTTTCTAGACGAGTAACAGCATCCCAGTGTTAGATCATCCGCCTTATTCTGTGGATCATGGCGCACGAGACTTCTGTTTCTTTAGGTGAAATCTGCATTAAAAGGAACAAGATTTAAAGCTGTGAAAGAGAAAACAGCTCACATCCTGAAGGAGCTGACTGAAAAAGACTTCCAGCTCGGTTTCGAATAATGGAAGATTTGCAAAGAGCATTTTAGGATAAGTACAGGTGTTTGACATAAAAATAAAAATTTTACAGCATCAGTCTCGTTGTTTAACAGCCACACCTCGTATGTGCTAATGCGATATGTGATTACATAATTTAAATCTGTGATTGTATGAATTGTGAATAAATGCATTGGATTTATGTTGTTTCCTATTTAAAGGAAATTGTATCTCCTAGAAATTTAGATACTCAAAAAGCATCTGCTGTTTAATTGTGCAGACCTTTCATGCACCATGAAAATCGATCAACCACGTAAAATTTGGTGTCTAGTGACTTTTCGAAGTGAATTGCAAAGTCTGGCCTTCAAGAAAAAGCCATGAAGGATCTACTGAAAGTCTTGATGAACATGGTTATGAAGAAGAGATGAAGTCTGCAATTAAAGCCGGATCTAAAGAAATGAATATATTCTAATTAAAATTTCAGAAATTGAAAAATGTTTAAAATATAATGACAACGTGGGGTAAACTGAATTGGAGATCCAATCCTCAAGAAAAGAGGATTTTTACTCTGAATAAATTGAAATGGAAATAGATCCAAAATAAACTAACGCTTGGAAGGGGTACCCGAGTACCCTAAAAGAGGGCCAGAAGGCGCAGGGGTGAGGAAAGGAATCAGTGAAAAAAATGAGTCTCGAAACAGATACCCGAAGGTAAACAAGTCCGAATCCGAAAGTAGAAACGTGGGCGAGGAATGCCGAGAGAAAGCCGACCGGCTGAAATCAAAACTATAAGAAGTAGAAACCGTTGAAAAGAAAGAAAAACCCCTCGGAGGGAGGGGGGCAGTGCGGGGCCGTGAGGCGAAGAAACGAAATAAGTTCAATAAGACACGTGAGAATGTTAAGAACTCCAACGCGATAGGAATCATCCCCGATGGATAGGGAATAATGAGGAAGGCGCCAAGTAAAAATGACTCGGAAGAGAAGATGCAAAACACCAGTGCGGGAGAAAATAAATGGAAAATGATAAAACTATTGGTGAGTTAGCTAGGAGGTCTAGGAAAAAATAAATGAAGTCTCAAGCAATAGCTAAGTGAGCAGCTAGAAAAGAACAGAAATATTTAAAAATTAATTTTAAAGCATGGAAATGAATGACCGTTTAATGAAAAACAGAGAGTCGGTTCTTATTGTCATAGAGCATAAAAATTAAAGATCGAACTGAGTTGACATAGTAAATACTGAATCTAAGAAGTATAAATAATTTTTAAAGTTTTATATGTTTTTTTTTTTTTTTTTTTGGTTGGAATCATTTGAAACCAGTTTTTATTTTTGTTGTGGCATGTGGATAGCTGTACCTACCCGCTCTCCCTACAAAAGATGTTTGAGCTGAGATTGATGGGTTTGTGTGGTTAGTGATGGTGCTGTGGAAGTTTGCTGCTAATTTTTTAATAGTAGACCTAATAGAGTCGACTTTTAATGTGTCGTGTAATTCTTTTGTGCTGTGTCTAATATGCGCCCTGATGAATGTTTTGAGCACACCTGATTGAAGGCGTTGTAAAACGTTGGTGTTGGTGTTGGCTGCAGTACCCCAAATAGCACAACCATACGTGATGATTGGAAGTAAATACGCTTTGTATATGAGTATTTTGTTTTTTAGAGTGAGTTTTGAATTGTTGTAAAGGATTCTTCTTAATTTATTTAATCTGAGGTTGAATTTATTTTTAATATTTTGTATATGATGGCGGTAATTTAGTTTTTTGTCTAGGATTACTCCTAAGTAAGTGGTACTATCGACCCAATTAATTTCGTTTTCAAAAAGTTCGAATTTTGGTAATCTATTCTTGTAGAGTCCTTTACTGAAAATTATGGCATAACATTTATCTGTGTTTATTGATATTCTCCATAAAGTGAGCCAATCTTCAAGTTTTTCAAGGTAATTTTGTAAGTTGTGATAAATTATCTGTGGGTGAATGTCTTGAGCCAGGATGGCAGAGTCATCTGCAAATAGGCAAATATTAATGTTGTCTTCTGTAGGGAAATCACTGGTGAAAACAGAATAAAGAAAAGGAGAAATTATAGCCCCCTGAGAGGTGGAAGCTTGTATGTGTCCTATTTTTGAAAATGTGTTGTGTAATTTAACCTGAAAAGTTCTATTGCTAAGAAAACTATGAATAATTCTGATCAGATAATCTGGAAATTTAAAATTGATCATTTTGTAGATTAAGCCGTCGTGCCACATTCGATCGAAGGCTTTAGCTACATCAAGAAAGATTCCACCAGTGTATAATTTTTCATTAAAGCCTTGAGTTATGTAATTTGTGGCCCTGAGTAATTGGTGGAGGTTTGTCCTCTGAAACCGTGTTGGAATGCTGGTATGATGTTTGTGCTATTGGCGTGGTGCTGCAGTCTGTTTAAGAGTATTTTTTCGAAAACTTTAGCTAATGTACTTAGTAAACTTATTGGTCTATAACTGAGAGGAAGTTTTTTATCTTTGCCTGGTTTAGGTAGCAGAGTAATTATCGCGTGTTTCCATTCTGAGGGAAAATAATTAAATAATAAACATTTATTGTAAATTTTTGTTAAATAAGTTAGACCTTTTAGTGGGAGGGATTTTAAACAAATATTTTTTATTTTATCGAGTCCTGGTGATTTTTTGTTTTTGAGGTTAAGAATGATATCACTAATTTCTTGAGGTGACGTGAGTACGGGATGCCTAGGATCTGGATCGCGGTTTATATATCTTCTAACAGTTCTTTCTACTTTTTCTATGTGATCGTCAGAATAGATCTCAGGATTTTCACTGAAACTTTCTTCTAAGGAATCGACAAATAGATTGGCTTTATCTAAGTTTGTGTGTACTAATCCACTGGGTCCTAAGAGAGGAGGAATGATGTGGATAGTTTTGTTAGTGGATTTTACTATGTCGTGGAGGGAGGATTCTTCTGCTCTAGCTGTTTCGAGTATGTTATCAGTAATGTTTTTATTATGTCTTCTAATTAATTTAGTGACTTGTTTTCTGATATTATTGAGAATTGTTTTGTAAATGGGGTCTCTGGTTTCTTGCCAGGCCTTCCTAATTCTGTTTTTCTCTTTAATTAAAGTTCTGATTGAAAGTGGTAAATTAGAGTGTGGTCTATTGAGTACTTTACTAATACTAGCTTTATTAATTGCTCCAGAAATGTTTTCGTTAAAATTGGCTAAGGCTGAATTTAAATCTTCTATGTTATTTATTGTAGGATTTCCTGTGATGCTGTCCTTAAGATAATCTTGAAATTTAAACCAGTTGGTAAAAAGATATGTATTAAGATGATTAGATAAATTCTCGATTTTTAATTTAAAGGTGACAGGGTTATGGTCACTAGAGAGGATGGGTTCTGTGAAGGCTTCTGGGTCGTTAATGCCCTTTGCAAGGCCAATGTCTAAAATGGAGCAGTTTTGTCTATGACTGTGAGGAATATGAGTGGGTTCATTAGTGGCTATTATTTTGTAACCGTTTCTTAATGAATGTTTGAAAAGGACACTGCCAGCATTATTTTGAATTCTATTATTCCACGAGTGGTGTTTACTGTTAAGGTCACCTACTAGAAAACAATGTGGGCGATTTCTGAATAGTTTATCTATATCTACTGTGAAGTGGTTATTCCTTGGCGGTCTATAAACTGAACTGATTGTTAAGAATTTTTTATTATCTAATTCTATATTAACGGTGGTGTGCTCAAGTTTGTTTGTGTGGCAGTTGACTCTGTAGTGTGGAATTGTATTTTTTATAAGAATGGCGGTTCCACCTCCTCGGTGTGTGGTCCTATCCGATCTGTGGGTAGTATAATTAGCCACATTGAGTCGGAAGGGTGTAGTTTTGTCTCTTGAAGAGCAACAATATCAGGGCTGTGTGTATTTAAGTAATTTAAAAATTCTGCATAACCTTTAAAAATTCCGTCAGCATTATAGCTAACGATAGTCAAAGAACCAAAGTTATGCATCCCCAAGAACATTAGAGTGACATGTCTTCTCCGAGGAGGGCCATAACCTCATTGAGTTTTTCCAACCTTGTTTTGGCGGAGTTTGAAATTTTGATAAACCCATTGACCAGCCAGAGCAGGTCGCGGCAGGGAGGAGCGTTGAAAGCTGAAAGGCTAGCGCTGATCGAGGCAGTTGAAAGTTTTCCCTGAATCACCCAACGACCATAGAATCATTCAAAACTACATCTCGGTAAAAAAAGCTTAAATCCCACACATTCGAAATGAAACACCAAAAAATGTTGAAAGTCGTGATTCGCGGTTTACCCTCGGACTATGACACTAATGAGATAGTTAGTGAATTAAAATATTTTGGATTCAACCCTGATCATGTATCAGTTCTCAAAAGTAAAAGAAATAATACCAACATGCCACTTTTTCTTGTTGTCTTAAAAAAATCTGAAGAAACTCAGGATATTTTTAACATTTCAAATATTGGTTATTTTAAAGTAAAAATAGAAGCTTTGAAGAAAAATACCATGCCTGCGCAATGTTATCGCTGCCAGGAATTCTACCACCACAGCCGGTTCTGCAACCGCACTCAGAAGTGCCTCAAATGTGCTGGCAGCCACATCACTCGAGACTGCACCAAAACGATGCAAACTCCTGCCAAGTGCGCTCTCTGCGGAGGTCCACACCCCGCCAACTTCTCCGGATGTGCTAAAAATCCATTAAATTTCAAAGCCGCAAAACCACCAACCATAAATGTTTGGGAAGAACGAAAAAAGCAATTTCAAACTAAAAACGCCCCCCAACCTCAAGCCATTCCTCAACAACCTACCCAAAACAATAGCTCAACAGAGGCTCCTCTTGTAAATACGATGACCCAACTACTAAGTCAAATGGGCACCATGCTCCAAATCATTCAAAGCCAGCTGTTAACCACTAAATAATGTCTATTACACCAAACTGTAATAATCCTTTACTCCGCATCTACAGCTGGAATGCAAATGGACTAAAAAAGCACATAGATGAACTAAAAAATGCAATAGCTAAACACGACCCGGATATCATTGGTATCCAAGAAACGCATCTTCGGCCTTCTGATACTATTAAAATACCCAACTACTCCTGCCATAGAAGTGACCGTCTTACCCACAGGGGAGGCGGCACTGCTCTTTTTATTAAAAACTCAATTAAGCACTTCCCAATCATCATTAACACCCAAACGTTTGAAAATACCACCATTAATATCTGCCTGCAAAATAACTCTTTCATCACGGCCTCCAGCATTTACAGACCTCCACACGGAACCATAAACACTATCGACTTAGATTCTATCCTCGTCCCAAACCATAAAGTTATAATATTTGGAGATTTCAACGCTAAACACCCCTGTTGGAACCCAGAAAGAGCAAACAGAAATGGTACTGTAATCTGCAATTGGGTGGCGGCTTCGGCTCTCGACATCATTGCTCCTGACCATCCTACGCATTTCCCGCACAGAGGATCAAACTCCATCCTTGATTTTGCCATTGCAAAAAATCTCAGACACTCTAACGTCACTAGCATAAATGAATTAAGTAGTGATCATAATCCCATCATCATCGATCTTCTTCTAAACAATATCCTCCCTCTTGATCTTAGAACTCATAAATAAACGAATTGGCTTAAATTCCAAGAAATTATACATCACACCATGCCTGGAAATCCCAAGATTGAACACAATGAAATAGAAGAAGCTATCAAGGACTTCAACTCCAAAATTATTTATGCAATCAACTGTTCTTCCACTACAAGAGTGATTAACACCCCCCACCTCAGACTCCCTCTTCATATCAGGAATCTCATCAAAACTAAAAACAAGTTCAGAAAACTCTGGAATCAGACTTGTTACCGCCCCTACAAAAGGGAAGTAAACTCCTTAATTAGACAAATACGCATCTTAATTAATGATCACAAAAATAGAAGCTGGAAAATCCTACTTGATAATCTCAGCCCCGAGGATAATTCTTTGTTTAACTTGAACAGAATTATCACTCGTAAAGCTTACAATCTTCCATCCCTCAGTGGCCCGAGTGGAATGGCTTACTCTGATTTTGAGAAAGCGGAAGCTTTCAAAGATACCCTGGAAGCTACATTCCAAGAAAACGCTTTTCCGTATTCGGACGAAAAAATAGAAGAAGTGGAAAGAGTCGTCTCTGATTTCCTAGAAAATGATTAAACACTCTCCAACATCCCCCCCCTTGGCCACCCCAAACGAAATTAAACAAATAATCAAAAATTTTGTAAATAAGAAAGCTCCAGGTCCAGATACTATTCTTAATATTGCTCTTAAATATCTTCCGGACAAGGCAATCACCAATCTGACTAAAATCATTAACAAGTGTCTCATGGCAAATTACTTCCCTAAAAAATGGAAACAAGCTACAATTGTTATGATCCCAAAACCAAATCAAGATCATAAATTCACTCAAAATTACCGGCCAATCAGTCTTCTAAGCTCCACTGCAATAATTTATGAAAAAATCTTACTAAATAGAATCAAAATCCATAGCAACATTGAAAACTGCATCCCCCCAGAACAGTGTGGATTTCGAGAGGGCCATTCTACTATCCACCAACTAACCAGAGTGACCAACATTAATGAAGGTTTCACCCATAATCTATTTACTATTGGCATTTTCTTGGATGTTAAAAGAGCATTCGACAGAATGTGGCACGATGGGTTGATTTATAAAATGATCAACTTCAAATTTCCTTTCTATCTTATCAATATCATCAACAGTTTTCTCCACGACAGATCATTCAATGTAAAAATTAAAAATAGTTATTCAAATAATGGAACAATGGCTGCTGGCTGCGCTCAGGGGTCGATTTTAAGTCCTTTTTTATATAATCTCTTCACCTCTGACTTTCCACACCATGCCAGTGTCAGTGTGTGTCTCTTTGCTGATGACTCTGCTGTGTTAGCTCAGGGGGCTAACTTAAAATATACAGTCAAAGCTCTCCAAAATTATCTCAACATCTTAGAACTTTGGTTAACGGACTGGAGGATTGCAATCAACGTTGATAAGACTCAAGCAATAATCTTCAAAAAGTATGGCACAATAAACCCCAACAATAATCTAAATCTTTTTGATGAAGAGATAAACTGGGTCTCGGTAGTACGCTACCTTGGACTTCAGTTAGACTCGAAACTCACATATAAGCAGCATATCAAATTCCTGACTGAAAAATTTTGGAATAAAATTCATTTATGTATTTCACTCATAGGCAGAAACTCTCCTCTCTCATTAAATAATAAAGTCTTACTATACAAACAGATCCTTCGCCCAATCATCACCTACGCCTCCCCTGTTTGGGGTTCGGCCGCACAAACTCACATGAAAAAGGTTCAAATCATGCAAAACAAAATTCTCAGAATAATGACAAATTCCCCCTGGTATATAAGAAACAATGTAATCCACAATGATCTTCAAATTGAACCAATTGCTTCATATATCACTAAGCTCTCTCGAAATCTCTTCACCTCCATTCTCCATCACAATAATCCAATTATTAAGGCTCAAATTCTTTTTACCAACCCCCACTCCAAATTCAATTTCGCATATAAAACTACTAAATGGTCCCTCCCACTTAAACCCCCATAACTTTTTTCATTTTTCACAATTATTAGACCTTCATTATGCAAGATTTTGGTGCATTTAACTTTGTTTAATATCCTCTAATCACACGGCGTTGATACTGCAAAGTGTCACTGGTACTCTTGATGTTTCTTTTTTTTTTAGTCCAATCGCCCTTAGGCGTCTTCTACATTGTTTCTTACGACCCACTATATCCATCAATTTGAGCAAAAGCGATGACTCGCTGACGCTCGTCAGTTTTTCTTATGTCTGTCTGATCGAGGCAGTGGCTGTCCCGGGAGCTTCCGCGACCGCCGGGGTAGGCTTAACATTTCCTCTCGCTTTTTTTCCCTCTCTTCCCAAACATTAACCTTAGGTGGTGGGGGAGGCTTGTTAAGTGGATTCTTCCTGCAGCCAGAGAAGTTTGCTGGGTGGTTTTCACCACAATGACAACAAATGGGAGGGGTTTCCGAGGAATTTTTACATTCGGCGGAAAGATGTTTCCCTCCGCACTTGACACATTTAGGTTCCCTAGAACAGTAATTGGAGCTGTGATAAAAACCCTGACAGCGAAAACACTGCGCAGGGCCTACTCGCTTCTTCTAGCTTTCTACCTTAACTTTTATGTAACCAAGCTCTCCAAGGTTATAGATATATTTATTATCGTCGTTTCTATCTAGAGTGACGAGGAAGAGAGGCATCGGAAGCTTCGTACGTCTGTTAATCATGACCTGGCATGAATTAGCAGAAATATTCCTTAATTTAAGTTCCTGAATAATTTCCCCAGGGGGGGTAGTTTCCGGTAAGCCACGAATCACGACGCGCAATTCCTTGTTCTCCGGGAGCTGGTAAGTGAAGCTTTGGAGCTTAAACTTATCAATGAAATCACGAACCTATGTTTAAAATATAATGACAAGACTTCAAGAATAATCTCTGGAAACATTAAGTTGAAGACGATGCACTCCAGAATTTGTGGCCGCGGTAGCCTAGTGGTCATGGTCACAGACTCGTAATCGGTGGTTTTCGTTGAGTCGTGGCTCAAGCCTGTGTTGCCACTAAAGACTCACCGTGTATCCAGGGCTGATACGCGTCAAATCTATGTTAAAACTTTCACTCTGCGTGAACGGGAGGATTGTGGAAGTTAGGAGAAGGGCCAGCTCAGGTGTTGTCTTTATCATTTGACCAAATTTCAAAATTACGAGGTCCGTCGCTAATAGCCCTCGTATTGCTTCTATTGCAAAAGTAATAAAATCGCCAAAAGCACTCCAGAATTTTGAGATGCACTTGAAATTTCCTAAGCTTATGGTCGGAATAACTGAACAAGAACAACCCGATTTGTAGCAGCTTATCGTGGTCAAGCAGCTTAAGCTCTAAAGGCTATCCTGTCTTCTCTGGAAAATGATTTAGCCTTTATTAAGAAAGCACTCGAGTATCGGTTGATTTGGACGAATACAACCTGAGTATGTAGAACTTATGTGCAAACCCTGTCTTCCGATTAAGATGAGATGAAAGAAATATGTCTTTGATTTCTATGCTTGCCCAGAAGTTTAAAATATTATGAGGATATTTAAAAGGGGGTTGTGTGTGTGTGTGTGCTGGCTGCTTCAAATTTAAAAGGAAAAAGTTAATAAGTTTTAAAAATTTAGTTTAGTATAAATGTTGGAAACAGTTATTTAATACTGGCGGATAGAGGGCTCAACCAACATTATAATGATAGGAAAGTCTTCAGTTAGGAAAGAGGCGGGATATCAGAATTTAAGGGTATGAATTGAGACAGTTAAATAGAGGTGTTTCTATGGATTTAAAAGATCTGAAATAAAGTTTAGGGGAGGTAATTTATATTTGACATCCCTTGAATAAGGAGGTAAATTTTGTTTCCGCCAGTTTAAGACTGTTTTGGTGGAAAAATAAAAACTGATTAATATTCATGGATGGTGCTGAGTATTGGCGTGTTGTAGTAGAATTTTCAAGTTGGGCAATAAATATACTGCTGTAGTACTTTTGTCAATCGGCGTAACAGGAGAAACTGGAATTTCACGGTTGTTAAGTTACAAAGGCGTTCCGATTTATTGTATTTAGGAACTACTGTCTTTTTTTTAAAGGGTAGATGTGGAAAGAAAGGAATGTGCTAAACGAGTCTAAACACTTTTTTTTTCTGCAAGAAAAAGCAAATTTTAAATAGAGTACTATTAGAAGTGCTGAAAATTAAGGATGTAAATTTCAATTTTAAAAGGAAAATAATAGTAAAAAATAAATAACTGAGGAAAAATTATGAATAAAATGAACAATAATAATTAAATAATGTGATGAGAGTTCTGATAGATGTCTATATCAACAGAAATGCTGCCATAATTTGTTTGCGAAGATGTCGAAATTTAATTTACAAAAGAAATCAAAAATTATTTTTGATTGATATTAATTTCATAGTACAAAATTTGAATATTAATATATCTTGTTAAAATTAAGCTAACTATATACTTCAATTTTATTTCTTCGAAACGCATATATGATAGAACTATGAATTCTATTAATCATAATTGTTCTCTGAAATTAAAACTTTGGGGTTACTCATTATTCTAGAAAAGTAATTGGGAAATAACTGGATCTTTTTCAGTTTTCATTAATAGCTCCTTACAAAAATTCAATATGAATTTCTATAATTTGGTATTTGGGTTTAGTAGTTAGTTTTAGAATATATATATATTGTCATAATGCATTTAAAGTTTCAGTCCAGTAAGGTGAAACTTGCGTGTCACTCTTTTTCAGGTTTCTTTTTTTACATAAGAATATATTTCTTTCCAAATGCTATGAACAACACTTTCTAAGTTAGGCCACAATCTCTGAGGAAGCTCGTTTAGATTTTTAAACATTTTTTATTTATGTCTCTTTCCAAAGAAAAAGAATAAGCAAATATTGATGTTAATAAGAAATTAAGAAGTTTTTCTTCATTAAATAATCTTAATTGATTGTTTATTAACATCGCATTTAGAAGCAACTCGAGGGTTGTTGGCGACCGTCCTCGCAATTTTGAACCTTGATCAAATAACGAGGATGACACAAGAGTTGGCTCCGCCTCTCCAAATTTACACAGCACGCTATGGGAGGACTTCCTGATCTAATGTACATCGACTCTGCTACACGGTGGGTCTTTGATGGCATCAAGACTCGAACACACAGATCGACAGAAATAATGCGAGCTCGCGACCGCATGACTTGCGGCATTAGAAATTTCAAAAGAGTCATAATAGTTATTTCATAGAAAGCATGAAATATCCTTGGAGCTGATTTTATGCAAGACTGAGATCTAACCTGATATTGATGCAGCAGATGTCATTGTGCTCGATGTTAAGATAAATTGAAGCAACAAAGAAGACGGAAAACAAGCAAAAGAAATCGATAAATTAAGAGAAAATATAAAGTGGTATTCTAAAATCTCGAAGAAAAGAGACAAGACGAAAAATTTACAAAAAACGTTTTCAAGATGTTCGTTATGTCCAAAATCGAATTTTGAAAAGCTCTTAATTCCAAAACTAAGAACATTTTATTTTAAATGAATTTTACCGGAGATTATTGGCGGAAGAGCGCCACGAAAGATGTATTTGAGAGAGTAATTTGAAATAGAAGCAATTAAAAACAAAAAAGATTAATATATTCTAATAAAGTTTACATTTACTCGTAATAAATGCACGAGTTACAGTGGTAAATATATATTTGACATGTTTGCAGTTTTCAATGTATTATTACAACGTTTTTCTGAATTTCACTTGGTGTGTGTGTGTGTCATCAAATTTTCGATCGTTAATTTAACCAACTTCCCATCAAGCTAGAGCTTTGAAATTTTGGGAATCGTTCGTACTCGCCTAACAATACAATATTTAGACGTTTGCGACAAGTTTTGACTAATATTTCAATAATTTTAATAAGTCAAAATATTCTTTCATCTCGGCGCTTTTAGGATTGAGGAAAAAATTTCTTTCCCCCTCTGGGAGCACCGGGCACTCCCCACGCAGCATGCGGTATCGTAAACCTTTTGTACTCACAAAGGGGAGATACTATCTCCCCGAGATAGTAAGGGTTGCTGACTTTTAATCAGTAATCATTCGCAAGAAAGAAAGTTTCCAATATTTGGCGCCATGTCTTATCACAATAATTTTTTCTGAATTCTGGTTCCCATTCTTTTTTTAATAGAATGACTTACAAACTTTCAAATGCATGTTTTGATTTTATGAGTATTATGAATTTTTTAATACTATCACAAATGTCTCTTTTTAAGTGAATTTTAAAGTTAAAAATAACTAACAGTTTTAACTAATATTTCAATAATGTTCTCTAATAAACTTTGCCACCATATAAAAACGTTGGTTTTTATATCGAATTATTTTATAATACATTGAATAGTAATAAAATTCAAAATAACAAATACATCACAATTGTCAAATTGTAGATTATACTTTTCATTGAAATCAATGGTTTGCTGATACATTTAAACAAAAACAAATAATTCTTAAACACCCTTAATTACAAAGCATAAAAAGTATTCGACAACCGCAACTGAAATCGAAATTTCTGGTTTTTCTAAAAACGAGAATCGATTCCAGCGAAAGATCACACGTGTACACTCTGTTTCACCTTAAGTTGGCGGTACAGTAGAAGCTACGACGGGCAATTCACAGTCGTTGTCTTAGAAACTCGGGTTACAACAGGAGAAGGAGGTGAATAATAACCAACTAAATTCGCTGAACTTGGCTTAGAAAGTAAAAATGCGCACGAATTTTATTTTTTTTGCGATTAGTCAAATCGTTTTAGAAATGTAATTCGCCATGAGGAAAAGCTACAAAGTATAAGAATTAAGATTTGATAAGATATTGAATCACTAAAGTTAACTGTCGAATACTTTTTTTGTTTTGTAATTACGAGTGTTGAAGTATTATTTGCTAATTTTGGTTATTCTTTAAAGTTCTCAACAAACTGTTGGTTACAATAATAAGTTTATATTGTTATCTGGAATTCGACAATTGGAATCTATTTATTATTTTGCATTTTATTATAGATATAAAACAAAATAATGAAAACTGCTCACATGTCTAATATTTATTTCGATTACTGTATTTATAATTACACCATTGTTCTCTGGATTACTGCCTAAAATGAAATTATTTTGTTACAGAATGCATATAAAAGTATATGTAAATTAATATAAAATGAGTATTACATATAAAAGATTATATATAGAATATATAAAAGATCTTGTAATTTCTATGAGAAAAAAAAATCATTCTTAGTTTGAAAGTGTGATTTATGACAGCCGAACTTACTGTTATCTGTTATTACTGTGTTTAATTTATAATTATTGTAACTAATGTCCAAATATGTATGTAATTTAAAACTCGAATTTCAATTTACCTATGCGTACATAGAATATGAAAGGTCTTTTGTTGCAGGAGAATAAATTGCCAAATCGATTGAGTGACAAATCCTGTTTGGTGAAAGAAAGTCGGTTCTGATAATTGTTTAAAAGGCACAGATTGTTGTCCGAAATGATTTTTTTCTATTTTATTTCTTCTTGGGTTGCTTTTTGTATTTTCCTAAAGAGTATTGTGACCATTTAAATCCTCGAGCAATATAGAAGTCTCAGGAGTTGATTGATGATGTTCTTAATAAGCATGATGTCAATGTGAGTGTTCGGAGGCAGGTATAAGGTGTACACTTTTATTTATGTTTGAATGTAGATTCTGAACGCAAAAGCTTTAAGAGTGAGTGAACTGGAAAAGCATTGGATGCTAGCAACACGACATCCACACTCGCTTTTGTGTAATATAATATTTTCTAAATATGCTAAAATGGTGGATATTAGCTATGAATTGTTAAATAAGTTTCTTGGAGGGCAACTACAACTGGGTTACATTTTTTCTTTATGTCCTTTAATCCCACCTTTTCATTCTTATATCCTCAACAAATCCAAGAAATGTAAAAGGCCATTGGAAAAAAAAAGAATTAAAAAGTCTCTCTATTTCAGAGATGAGCAAAAAAAAAAAGAAAAAAACAGCATTTCGACCACATACGATTTTGTTACACCACGCAATTCTGATTTATCATTTATTTTGTTTTTCCGATATTTAAGAAGAGAATCTTCTCTGGTTGTAGGTGGATAATTTTTCCTAGCTGTGCGTAGTTTTTTGTATTATTTTTCGTTGTTTGAGTTTTAGATCTGCAGGATCCTATATTCTTTGAAGTTAAAATAGCTGATGGAATTTTGCTATTGATTTCAGGGTGTTATTTTATTGTTTAATTACGATTTGTATTGGTACCTTTAGAAAGGGAAGGGGGAGTTTTATTTGGAGATTGATTAATGCTTAAAAAGAGTTTAGATATTAATTCGAGACGGCATGACTGATAACCGTTCTGTTTGTACAATTGTTTTAGTTCCAATATCTGCTGTTTTTCACATTTGAAGGATTAGAAAAGCGAAGGGCAGTTATTATTTTTAGTGAAGCTACATATGATAAGCCAACTATGGATGCTAGTTCATTTACAATTTTTCTAGCTTCAGAAAACGAAATATTTTGGTTTATTTAATTGGCTGAACTTCTTTTTCGATGATTCATTGAGGGTATTTTCGAGAATAGGCAGGGCGGTCGCCTATTTTTGCAAGGGCAGATGAGCTCCGAAATACATTCTTTGCTTTCATGTCAGATGAAAGAACATTGGTTACTGTTTGCTTTACCGGAGCAAGACTGAATGGAATGTCCAGACATTTGGCTTTTCTTACAGCGCAAAAGATCGGGGAGTACATGGGTGGATTAGACAGTTCAAATATGTAATTTTAATGGATTTTGGAAATGTCGGGCTATTGAATGTGAGGATTAGATGTTTAGTCGGTATTATTTTGCCATCATGGTGGATTGTTATCCGACGGATGTAAGAAACATTTTATTCTTTAACAGTTTCTTTTACATCATTTTCAATACCGTAAAGTAAATAGGTTTCTGAAAGTATACTGTGGTGGCCCTCCCTGAACCATTTGCCACCTCCTCGCCATGAGGCGACACATTAGAACTACTCATTTCTACACATGCTGATTTTGCAAAATGCAAGTATTCTGCGTGTGCACATGTGGTATTCGTATTTATAATCGTACGCCAACAGAAGTACTCAGCACAAAGAGTATTTACCTTTGTGATCCATATATTGTCCTCCCTCAAATACCCCACGTAATTTTCTTGTTGGACCTGTCCGGAATTCTCTTCTCTCCGTTCACTGTCCAGACTTGCTCAGTTTATTCTGGATCAGTAGAAGACATCTTGCACCAGTAGATTCATGGTTCTCGCCATGCAACTACTCATAGTTTCCTGTGTCAGTTTTCTAGATATACTAATCTTACTTCCGTTCTTGCCTACAAGGTTACTCGACAGTTGTGCTTGTGTTCCATACTAGCATGATAACTTTGATAGAAGTTGTATCCTTTTCAGTTATCTATTAACTAATAATTTTGTAAATATTCGAACTAACTTCATTTTTTCTATTTGTTGTATTTGTACGAGTGGTATTTGATGCACAATACTAAATTATTGACAAATATAGATATTTTAAAATATTAAACTGACTTAGATCATTCGCAACTACTGATCTCATTCAGTTTAAGTGCGATATATGTTTACGCATTTAATTACTTCTTCAAAACCATGCGCAGAATTCAAAGAATAATTGGGCTTTTGCTTACAAAAACTTCATGTTCACCAATTCTTTTTAAAAGATGAAATGTTTTGAGCTTGTGAAGCAGATGCTACTCCAAGAAAAAAAACTTCATTTAAATGTTATTAAATAATTTTTACCTTTTCAACGAGTCTCTTCTCTTGAATTGTTTTGAATATTAGGATATAGCAGATTCGTTTTTCAATTAACCTTCCTTTTTTTAATAACAAGAAATCGATAGATGTATTCAGCAATTCTCCAGTTTTATTTCTGTTCTTATGACTGGACCAGAACACAAGTCCTAAACCGAAGCCAACGAAGATTTCCCCAAATGGGCAAGAGTACCCATCACTTAGCCATCCGCAACCAAGGTCTTTAGGAACGTTTTCAGTAAAACTTTCGAAAACGGTCACCGATGGAGGGCGCAACTTTCTACCCCAGACCCTTCCCCTCGGCCAGGGCTCTTTCCTGCCCAAACGGTTTCCCTCACAATACCACCGTAAGAAAGAATACTGTGACTTTTTATGGCCAGAGCTAGGAATGCAAGAGATCGGTATTGATACGGTGTCTTCTTACTGTGTTAGATTGGACATCACAAGCTTATTTTTTCGAAGTATTTTTATAATTTATTTTTATTTTTAGACAAAGGTTAGCACATCCAGACAGAAACTATACAAAAGTATGTTATACAAAGCAATGTGTAAGCCATATACAAGAAATCATAAACACCAAATTCTTGAAGACAAAACACATGAAAAATGATAAATAAGGGCGGATAAGAAGGGGGGGGGGGGGAGATCACTGATGTTCTTCGGGTATATGATGCACGTAGTTATCTAAAAGAAATAAGCTTCCTGAGAGGTGAAACAGAGGATATTTCCCGTTGCTAATGGCAGCAGTTCGCGCACCAATCAAGAGCAGCGCAAACATGTCAGATGTTGATGTTCTTATTTTCTCATTCTTAAATCTTTTAACTGTCGTTTACATAGGTTGCTGTGCTTTGTCTGCAATGATTGTGTTATGTGTCGCATTCTGTTTTATTCAGTATATATTTAATTAATCTGTCGCGAACCGACATAGGGTAGATGTCATCCCTACTTTAATATTTTGAACTGTTCAGTTACATACCGTAACTCTTACAATTCCTCTAGAGAAGATTGTTTTCAGAGATGCCGATGTATTTCAAGAAGGTTAGCAGTATTGCGTGCAAAGTTTGTATTTTTATTTGCAGAAATTTTTCCCTGACTTGTAACAACTGTAATTTTTTCCAGATCTATCCCAAATATCTTATTTAGAGCCTGACAGAGGAAAAAAATATTTATCCATCTTGTATATGATTTCTTGAAGATTTTTGGTCTTATGGAGTTAATATAGCCTTCGACTAGTTCATACGCCAGGCAATAATACTGAATAGGTAGGGCAGACCTTGGTGATAGCCCCTCAGAGACCTCATTTCCTTTAGTAAGGGCATCACGCACCCAAGGAAACCCAGGTATCCCTATCTCCCCTATTTTTCTTTTGTCATGTGTTTAGTTTTGAGGAATTTTGCGTTTATGGTTTTGTGTAGCTAATATATTGTTTTTGTGTGGTTGTGCTAATTATTGCCATAAAATAAGAAAAAAAAGTTATTAAAATATTTCAAAATGGAAAAAAAAAAGTTTATAATGTCAAATCTAACGGATTAACAGGCTAGTGGCATGTAAATACCCATCTTCTACATGCCTAGCCGGGGCATAAGAGTTCTCAGCAGTCGCTCATATGATAGTTTCGCGAGGGAAATCATTTTGGGTGGGAAAAGGCCCTAGCCGGAAAGGGTCTGCAGTAGAAGAATTGCGTACTGAGTACTCTTGCCCATTTCGAGAAATCTTCCTTGGTTTCGGCCTTAGATCTGTGCTTCTACTTTATAAGAAACTGCCAATCATCTAGCTTTGAAGAATTCTTTGACGCTTACAAATTGGCGCGCTAGAAAGGTATGGAACGACGGGCCCTGATCGAACTGCAAGTAATCCGTGTTAATTTTAAGGCAAATATGGAGGGAAACAGATCTACTATCTAGGGTGGAAAAATCCTTATAGACAGAGCGTTCTTTTGTCATGAGTCACCTACTGAGGACTTCTTTGAGCCCTGACGGAAGCCAAAACCCGTCATCGATGAATAAAAATCCTTACAAAAATCAATAGTTAGATTGAATTCATCACAAATTTTTCGTTGGGTATAAAAAATAAGGCTCTTTTACAAATACCTTGGCAATCCTCTTCCAAAAACTATTCAAGGAGTGGTGAAATGTATTGAAAAACGTAATAGTGATGATCTTTTAATCGAAGTTTCATCTTCGAAACAAGCAAATATGATTATGAAACTGAAAATAATAGGAAACTATGACGTTATACTTGACCATCATTATTCTCTATATTTATCACGTGGTGTCGTTTCGGAAACAGATTTAATATACGATACAGAAATGACATTTTTGAAGTAGTAAAAGACCAAAATGTTGTGCCCGTCATGATGGCAAAATAATATCGACTAAACATTTTATCATCACATTCAATAGCCCGAAATTTTTAAATCAATTAATATTCCCTATCTTAATTGTCCGATTCACCCCTATATTCCCAACCCTTTGCACTATTTAAAATGCCAAAGGTTTGGCCATTCTATTCCTCTATGCATTGGTCAACAAATCTGTGTCAGATGTTCCATAATCGGACACGAAAGCAGAGGCTGGAGTTCGGAGCCTACAGGTATGAATGACAAAAGCTGCAAATTCTCGACAATACCCTCATTGGATCTCAGAAAGAATAATTAAAATAAATCGAAATATTTCATTTCTTCAAGTTAGAAATTTTTTAAAAGAACACATCCCCACAGTTAGCTTACTACAGCAGCACATATGAGGAGCCATACTAACTCAATCCCAAAGGTTAAGACAATGCATAGTGCTTCTCAAAGAATTGCTAAAGAAACAGAAGCTACCAGTCTTGCAGAATATGACATCTATATATAAATCATCTATAAACAATATTAAATCTCCAAATAAAACCCCTCCTTCCCCTGCTTCAGGCATCAACTCAAATCGTACCCAAACACCAAAATCAAACCAACAACTTAATATCAGAATCTCATAAGTTAATTCACCTCTAACAATTCAGAAACTTCTGCAACTAAACGATTAAATTGGTCGAAAACAAATGATAAATAGATGAAAACTACGCATAGCCAGAAACAATTCCCCAGGGATAATCAATCCAAGTTCTTTAAAAAAAGTAAAAAAAAACTTTAATGACGAACCTAAATTAGATGGTGAAGCTTTCAATATTTATTTATCGGACGAAGACAAAATGTTTATAGATGAAGAATCTTCAAAATCATTCCTGAAAAAGTGTTTCCCCTCTCTTTTCCATGGCTTCTGATTTCGCAGAATTTCGAAGGATAGAAAAATAAAATTAACAAATAACAATCTCGTTGTAGTTTTCCTCCAAGAAATATGATTAACCACTAAAGACAACGCATAACCACAATAACATTTTCAGAAAAAATAATCTTACTCAAAAAGCGAAAGGGGGTTTCGCTTTGTTGATAATCCCATGCTTTTCCGGTTACACAAATCCTTTTGCAAACTCCACTTCAAGCCATTGTCGTCAGAATTCATATATATATATATATATATATTCTCTCTCTCTCAAACCTTACATATAATCTGTACTTTACACCTACCTCCAAACACTCACATTGACATCACAGATATCAGCATCCTCATCAATCAACTCTCCATGCCTTTTATATTTTGCTCAGGGCTTTAAAAGGAATGGAAAACAAAAAACAAGGAGTACAAATAGAAAAAGTCATTTCAGACAATACTCTCTACCTATTAACCCCTTATGTTCAAGTTACTTTATTTTTGAAAAAGAAACTTCCTTGTTACATTTTTTTATACATGTGGAACATCTCATATTAAATTTACAAAAATGATAAATTTTTTAAATTTAAAATTTGGATTTTCTTGTATCCATTTAAAGTTCCACTTGTAATGAATAGGCTAAATGAAAAGGAAACAATTTAAGTTTTAATTCATTTGATGTTTTTATTATATAGAAACATATATAATACCTTAGAACAGGAGAATCCCTTTTTTGAACAAAAATGTCTTTCATTCTTTAAATTATAAAGCGGATAATTTGAATATGCTCAGGTTGTTTACGTTTTTGGAAATGTTTGTTCTTGTGCTCAATTAATGTTTTTAGTTTGAACAATTTCGTGTATTCGGCATTGTTTCATTGTCATGCAAGTTTTATAATATCTAAAAAAAAAAGATTCTTTTGAAGTTTTCAGTATCTTACCCGACTTAACAGTCCTAAAAGAAAAATCTTACCTTACTCAAAGAAAAATGAGAGATTAACTCACAAAATTTAACCATAACATTAGAAAAATATATTAAACGTGCAAATAAATATAAAAGATTTACTTCTATAATTAATCAAAGATTCAGGACTTAGAAAATAAGGAATAACTCTTTTTCCAAAAAGACCATTTCGAACAACATGCTAGTAGCTCTGTAAACTTTCATCATACAAAACCGAGTTCGATCTACAGTCTAGTGTTGGAAAATAAAAGCTTAAATACAAGGACTTTAAAGTTCTATATGGATCTTACATCAAACTTATGTCCTATTGAGCGATTTTCTTGATGATTCTTTAGTCCCGTTGGGAAATAAAGGGTTAACAGGAGAAAATTATTTCTTAGAGAATCTGCGCGAGATATGCCAACTGTAGGGGTGTGTTCGTTTACTATTTTTCGGGCTTTTGAGAATGAAATATTTTGATTTATTTTTACAGTTTGAAATTCTTTTTCGGAGATCCATTGAGGGAATTTTTAGGAGTTGCCAGGATGGTCGCCTTTACAATTCGGACAAATAGACTTCGAATTCCAGTGCAAGCTTTCGTGCTCTTCGATGGAACATTGGGCACAGGTTTGCTGACCCCGGCAGGATTGAATGGAATGCCTAAGCATTTGAAACAGCGCAAATGATTGGGTACATATGGTCGGATGGATCACTTTAGGTATGCTATTTTAACCGATTTAGGCACATTAGGGCTACTGAATGTTTTTCGTAGGTATTGGTTTTATTAACGTCTCACTGGAAGCAACGCGAAGGCTATTGGCATCGGACCTCGTAATTTTGAACCTCGGTCAAGTGACGAGGTCGACACCTGAGCTGGCTCCACCTCTCCTAACTTTCTCACCACGCGAAAGAGAGTTTCGTAGGTATTATCTGATCGTCACAATGAATATTTATTCGTTGGGTAGTGCAGAAACATTTTGATTCTTTAAAATATTTAAAATGTCGGTTTCTGTATCGTTTTGGAATTCTAGTTTTGATACGACACCACACGATAGGTTTTAAGAAAAATGGGGAGTGACTGTTATAAGTTCAGTCTGTTTTGTAGAGGACACATAAACTAAAATATTTCCCGTATTTTGCTGTTTAACAGTTTTTACTTCCAGCATTCCTAATAAAGTTTTGTGTATAAGTATCGCAGAAACGCTCTTTAGTGACCGTCATTTTTTTCTTCTTTACAACAAAATAAAATCTGCAATTGTTCATATCGTTCGACAATTCAAATACATTTATTTATTTTACTTGACAAATGATTATTCCTACTCCATAGAGGGAGAGGAGGTTGATGCATTTTGGTCTCCACAGGTGATTTTGAACGTATGGAATAAACACTCCAATCAGCACTAGTGCTTTTAGAAAGTTGAACAGCCGGTAATGAGATGACAGTAAACCCGGACAAAACCACTTTTCAACTCTTCTCGCTCAGCTCTAAACATCATACATTAATCTAAGTTACAAGGATCAAATATTAAAAAAGGGCTAAAAGTTCTGCCTACTTAGGCTAGGACATGGAATCAAAATTAAACTGGACTAGTCAGATTAAAAAGGGTGTTGACCATACAATTTGGGGTTTCACCCATGATGTCTTTTGCACCACTTATGAGACTCATGTAAGGCCAGCAGTTGAAAATGGTTGTGAGGCACTTATAACAATCTCCGAGACAAATTCGAAAATATTGGATGTTTTCCAAAATCGTGTCATGAGATTTATTACCGGTGGTACAATATCTACACTAATTGCCACTATGGAACTGCAAGCTGGTTTGCAGCCCTTGTGTGACCGAATATGGATAATGGCTTTAAATCTTACTGAAAAAATCGTGAGAAGAAATGGCAATTTTCTGAATCGCCACTGGCCGGCTGAAAACTCAAAAAACTTATCTTTCTTGTATAAAGAAACTGTATGACACTCTTCACCAGGGACGTCTTAAGACTTTATGAGACCCCGGGCCCTTATGAAAATATAGGCCCCACCTGCGACCCTTTAATCTAATTTGGCGTGCATACATGTACAGTTCAATAAAAGCAATCCATAGTAAAATGAGGTTTTATGTGAATATTCATTTCCTACATTTTAAATTCGCAAAATCATTAATTAGGTCTTCAAAGGCAATTGTTAATAATGTTTCATTTTCAATACTCATGAAGCATAAATTATTCAAACATGATTGAGTCATACGATTTCTCAATTCATTTTCGACCAGTTTGAGTTTTGAAAATGAACGCTCACCACTCGCGTTAGTAATGATAAGAGCATTCTCACCATTATTTCAATATTGGAAACACTGTGAATAGTCTTTCATTATACATCTATGTCGATCCCAATTCCAGTCCCCTCATTCAACAACTGTTCTTCATCTTCATTTGTAGAATTATATTTTTTTATTGATCTCTTCCCCCCCCCCCCATTTCTTCTCTTTGCTTTTTCTTCAGCTTTTCACCATCAATGATCTTATATGACTTGAAATGTTGATATTCCAAATTCAGTTCCTCTCCATTAATGACTTTATCGTAAACTTTTGATATTTTCTCGCGTGCTATTTTAATTTCTGTCTCCTTCAAATTAGAAATATTTTCAAAAAATCCAAACATTTCAAAAAGCTCCTCATATTTTTTACTACGCGTTAGTATATTGCAAATTAGAGAATCGATTTTTGGTAAAAAGGTTTCTATTTTAAATTTCTGGCCATGGCTGTTTTCAAACGTTGTGTCGGTGTCTTTATTTCCTTCAAGAAAAGTTACCCTAACACTGCGTAGTCTTACATGCTTGTGAACACTTTGATATTCCTTCACAATGGACACTTCCTTGGCTTTGGACTCATAATAGTCAAAAGAGTCTCTTTTGATTTTTATATAAATCATTAACGATTTTAATAGTTTTAAGCCTTTTGAGAAATCTATATTTTTACTTTGGAGAAATAGATTTACTTTGTCAATAAGTGTCAAAAAGTCATTCCAAGGATAGTTAAAAAAAAAAAAAGGTAGCTTCTAATTCATTCATCTTAATTTTTTAGCAGAAAGTCAAGTATCCGCTGCCTGCAATTCATCAGTAATTCAGCAATCCAGGCTCATGAAAATATTTAAACATACTTGTAAACATTTTTAAAAAAAAATCGAAGACCAGTGAAAAATTAATTTGTTTTCTTCGCTCTTTCGAATGCATTTTATTCCATGCAATTAAAAGCAATACTCTAGATGTAAATAAAAAAAAAGTACGAAACTCTATAGAATTAACATTACGCTCGGGATTGTTTAGTGTCGACGGGAGCCTTAAAGGCTTTATATCAATACTAACTGGAGTATCCATTTTCCACATGAGTGAAGTTTTAAAATAAACTGATCAGTTATTAAAAAAATATATGACCAGTTACAGCTTAGAATCCACTTTTAAACCAATACAAGATGATATATAGAAAAATTAGGAATAATGTAGAAAAGAATGTGGGTCCCCTTTTATTAATATCTTAAAACTAACTAAGAGATTTTTTTAAAATAACACACACATTTTGGGGACGAGTTATTCGAAAAAGAATTGTTATTTTGCTGCTAAAAATAAATAAATAAATACACTGTTTTATAAATCATTATGCCACATTTTACGTAATATGCACATAACTATGAGTAACATTTCAGTTTTCTTTTTTTTGTTCTGTTCAAATGGGGGGGGGGGGGGTGAAAACTCGCTCACTAGTTTGTAAATAAAAAGGAGTATAAAATT
>BMAW01008854.1:807217-928725 GCA_019974015.1 Nephila pilipes | reverse complement strand
TATCACTTCTATTAGGGGCTTAATTGTATCTGTTGTCCATTCATGAGTGATCCTTAACTCAAGTGTGCAAATAAATAAAAGGACGCTGGAAAGAGTGTCTGTTATGTCTGTGACTGTCCTTCCCACAGCAGCATTTTTATCAATAAATTGGACATAACTCGCGTTAGAAATAAAACTAATATTTTCCCCGATGCTCAGCAAACGTTGTAAATAGAAAATTTTAATATGGAAGTAACTGTCTTCAACCAGTCATGTCCAGGAAAAACATTTGACAATTAAAATTATTCTGATCATGATCTTATTGAGGCCGAGTAGAGAACGAGACGAGGCCTCCTCAAAGGCAAGGCCCAGTTGGCCCATGCCTTATAAATATTCTTTATTATTTGGGTTTCAATAATAGTAAAAAAGAACAGTTATTTTAAACGAGTAAAATAACGCTTTCCATATCAGAAGCAAATAAAAATATTTCTCTGAATGACAATACACATCGAAAATTCTTTTGGAAAATCATAATGCATTCAAAATGAAGGAAGCGCGCACTTATGCATATTAATCAATATAAAAATATTATGCATATTAATCAATATTGAAATATTTATATGTAATTTTATAAGCAGTTAAGAGATCATTTCATGTTGTCCAGAGAGAAAGTTGTTGAAGATAGAGAAAATTTATAAAACAAAGAGTAGAATTTTTTTTAATACTGGATATTATTTTTATAACTCTCTCTGTAAAAAAAGCAAATACAATTACATATTATTTTACTTTTTTTTAATGCGATATAATTATTTGTATGTTATCTTAAATCTTAGAGAAATACAATTCAAAAATAAAAACGTAATTACCTTTTGTTGTTTCAAATAAATTAAATTTAGAGGTAGGAATTACCGATTTAGAATTGTAGGCCACTCGTTACTTTGAAAAAGTGTGATTTCCTTCAGTCATTTCAACCCTCTTTTTATTTGCCCTGACGCCTGTCATAAAATAGAGAATGTGTTTTTGTCCCTTTTGTTGGGGGCTTAAATGTATCTCTTGTCCATTCATCAGCGATCCTAGACTTAAGTGTGCAAATAAATAAAAGGTCTCTGGAAAGAGAGTCTGTTATGTCTGTGACTTCCTTCCCACGGCAGCATTTTTATCAATAAATTGGATATATCTCGCTTCAGAAATAAAACTAATATTTTCCCTGATTCTCAGCAAGCGTTGTAAATAGAAACATTTAATATAGAAGTGACTGTCTTCCACTAGTCAAATCCGGGAATAACATTTGACGATAAAATTATTCTGATCATGATCTTATTCAGGCCGATTAGAGAACGAGACAAGGACCCCTCAAAGGCGAGCCCTGGGCCCATACCTTAAGACGTCTCTGCTCTTCACTTTCCTTTTTCAACTCGATTTCCCTTCCCTGATCCTTGGTACACACTGAAAAATCTTAAACTTGGCAGAAGGTTATTTGGAACTTGTTTTAGATATTAGCAAGAAATACTCTGAATTCTGATTTGAAATGTACTGCTTTAGCTACTGTTCATGAACATTTCCCGGTAGATTTCTAGCTTCATGTCTACACTGATGGTTCAACTGAAGGGCTATTAAAAATGCTGGAGTTTACATTAACTTCTGCCGTTGGATAATACTTTGACAGCTTCGATGGTGAAACAGCCGCCATCTCTTTAGCCTTGGATAAAATAGAGCAGAGTAAAAAGGAAAAAATTGTCTTTTTCGTTGATTCCAAGTCAGCAATTACTCTCTTAACAACTTTCCATCACTGTAATTAGGAGATCTCTAGGAACTGCAAGGAAAAAAATAAACTATTGAATATTAAGAGCCGCATTAGATTTCAAGCCATTGAGGGATATATGGAAATGAGCAGGCAGATACGTTAGCCAAAGATGGATCTAAAATGATGCAACGAGATCCTCCTCTGCCTCAGCGACACATAAAAAATATAAATCATCTTCTCTCTAATCTAACCGTCTCAGCATATACAGAGAAAAGGACCCCAAGAAAAAATGGAAATCTTTATTGAATAAGCCATCAAGAATTTCCTACTTCTCACCAAAAGCAGCTGGAGTGACTTGCTTTAAACTTGCTCCGGGCCACGACGAGATGGGCATAGGTTTAAAAAAAAATGTCTCCATCAGAGCAAAAATAGTTTTTGGATCCATTGTTTTTTTTTTCAACATTTACTTCAGTGCGCGTCCACTCACCTAGGAGCCTAACAAGGGGAGGCAGCTTGTCCGTCATATGGCGATTGCCAGTAACTGTACTTACCCCAGAAGTGAAATGAAGTACAGTATTACAGCTTCGGAATGTGGATCCGTCCCTTCACCCGAAGCATTCCTAACAGTAATACTAACAAAAAGCAATGCTTTTGGGGTTCGAGAAGGACTCAAAATCCATGACCTGCTGAACGACAGGCGCGGGCTCACTCCTGCCACTTATCTACGGAGAAGCATGGACCAAAACGAATACCACAGGATCTCCAGACTCCACTATTTCCCAGTACTGGTCGCCGCACTCGGTAAACATACCAGTCAGTCAAAAAACGTGAATTGATGTTAATATTACTAAATTAAATTTTCACTTTTAAATCCCAACGAAAAAAAAATCAAAATAAATACAAAGGGAAAAAAAAAAAAAACCACCTTTTAGTGGGAATGAGTAACATAAATTGGCACAAAGCTAGAAATTTTTTTCCCTTCTTTTACTCACGTATCTAAATTTAGAAGATATTTCACAAGTTGCTTAGTGAAATTATAAAAGATTCCATAAATACTGACCTATTTTTTGAACGAATATTGTTGGACCAGATATTTCAAAACCTGAGGGACAGTTGTTTAAGTTCAGAAAAATATCAGGTACTATTGAAGAGATGTAGAAAGCAATTTTTAAAACATTTCAAAAGAAAGATATTTCATGTTGCATTATTTCTAAAATGGTTGAGATTGCGAGTGTCTTTGCCAGGGACATCTGCTCCACTTGAGAGTTCTTTTCAATTAAGGGTAACATTTGGTCTGTAGAAAGTGGTAGACTTTCAGAATCTAATATTGAACATCTCCTAAATGTTAAAATGAATTCAGAACTTTCTAGTGAATTTTATCATGTAACTAAAGCAAGCAGACCATTTATGAAAAAAGTAATGTCTAGTGAAAAATACAACTGAATAAATAAAGTTTAATGTTTCGTCCCATTTATTTCCGATTAGTTTCGACTTGGCAGCGTTTCTTTGTGTTAAGTTCATGTAAGTCATTATCAATGGAAAAAAATGAAACTGCGAACGAACATCAATTAAAAAAATGGGTAAATAGACCACAGAATCCTATTAAAACTGCATAAATGACAATGGTATGAACCGTTCTCAAGTATATTAATGGTTTTTGAAGTTTAAAGTTGGACGAGACTCAATCTAAGACGTTGTGATGCAGGTCGTCATATTCAAGACGAAATGAACTTGTGCAACAGAATTTCGTCAAGGTTCCACAGTGACTAGAGCATTATACACAGATGTTTTAGTTCGGCTTTTGCAACAAATGCGGTGTGTGAGGTTCAATTTGTTGGACAATAGTAATTGGAGCCTCTTACATAACAATGTAAGAGGCACTAACCATCTCTCTCACAAGTCCATTCTTGAGTTGCAAATTATGGCAAGAAGGGAGGCTGTTATCAACAACCTAATGCAATTACCAGAATGGTGCCCTCTGACTATTTTTTATATCCTAAGTTGAAATACGAGCGGCAAATAAAGATGCGGAAGCTGCGATGATATCGGGATTCAATGGTGTTGGAGTTGTGTTCTCGAAGATGTTTATGGATCTTTATATTGTGTTTCAAGGGTAGCACTGAATCACGTGGGAATTATTTAAAAACTTACTATCAAATATTCTCTAGGTTAAATTCGCCTGCAAATGAACAATTCTGGAATTTTTTGAATGCACTGTATATTTTTTCTGTCACATATGTGATCATAGCATGTTTTCAATTTCTTAATTAACTGTTTTCCCAGTTAACTACTGGTCATAAAAATTAAGTATCACGATTATGAGAATCCATACCAAAAAGGGTATTTTTGTTTAAAATAAACTATCACTGAAACATTTTAAGCTAATATTTATTTTTAAGCCCCCCCCCAAGAGCATTTCCTTGACACTCAGAGACAGTGGTTTTTGAGCCGCAAGTTGCCAAGCTATGATGTCCCAAATGCACTCTAAGACCTGGTAAGTTAGTTGGCCGGAATATTAATTGGAAATAATCCACGTTCCTCGAACCACTGTAGCAGGATTCCAGCCTTGTAAAAAGGAGTGTTATCCAGTTTTAAAGACTCCATTCCCGATTGGGAAGACAAACATCATGTAAGGGTAAAACTAGTTGGCAATGAAGTTGAGATAATCTGCACCTATCATGACGTGTTTAACCTCAAACAATGGACCTAGAGACACCAATGAGAACATCCTCCAAACCATAATACTGCAGGAACTAATCTGTTCATTTCTTGCAATACATGTGTCAAGCAGCAGCTCGCTAAGAAGTCAGCGTATCCTAACAAGGCCATTGACATAACTAATCAAGAATAATGATTCATTTCACCAGGCAACTCTCTTCAATTGTTTCCGGGCCCACCGTAGGTGTACATGGCAATGATGCTTGGTAAAAGAGGTACATGAGAAGGGTGTCTGCTGCACAATCCCAAATCCATGGGCCCACCGAATTATGTACTCTGAAACACTTCAACTTAGACTTGAATTGACCATTGTCAATGCAAGTCTAAGTTGAAGTGTTTAAGTTGCTGTCGATTCTGCTTTTGTCAACTTTTTTTTTTGTTTGATGAAGCAAGGGCATCCCAAGATGTGATGTCTACTACTAGTATCATCCATTCACCACAACAACAGCTTGCGAACATCTGAAGAGCCATACAATTTGGGAGATGCTTGTACCAAGATGCCAAATCACCATTATCCAACCTCTATCATAGTCACTTAGGTTAGTAGCCATCCCTTAGCAGTTGTTAAATATCATTCCCCTATGCTTATGTTATTCAGGCAAGCTCACTGAAAAGGATGGAGATGATCATAATGATGTAGGTCTTCAATGTAAATATAAGTAAGATTACTTACATGAAAGTTACTCAATTCCATATCTTTTTCATCTTATTCAACACATTCATTATATTGCTCATATTTCTTTATATCTTATTCATTTCTTGATTGGGTGACTGAAATGTTTTCTAGCATCCCACAATCCACTGTTTACTTACTTTAAAAAAGTTTCTTAGATGGCACTAGTACAGGAGCTTAAACTGTCGTTGATCACACATAACCTTGTTCTGTTTCCATGGAAACTTGCTCTATCTTTTCATTTTCCTAACCTATTTTTCAGAATTCAGTCTACCAAGCAACTTTTCAAACTGCTCTATTGTTCTTTTCACTAAACAGCAAGTATTCCATACTTTCATTTATTCACCTTCTCTATTGCTCTGCACTGACATACTTTCACAATGTTTGTATGATATTTTAGATAGAAAGTTGAATGAACTATTTCAGAAAGTGATGTAAATATTTTCCCATTAATTAAAACATTGGTAATTTAGGACTTGAGTCAGAATTTTTTTAAATTTTATGTTGAATGCAATGAGAATAAATATTAATTTCATGATGAAGAGCATTTGAATAAGATTATAACTTATAAATCAATATATTTTAACATATATATACTTTAAATGAAAAAAATTAATCCTGAATGACACACTTTAACTACTCAAATGTCTTTCATTTTTGTCGTATGCATAAAAATAACAAATGCCTTGACAAATACTAATATATATATATATTAAAATGTTCTTCAATAACTTATAAAAATTCCTCTGAATATAATTTTTTACTGAAGCAATGTTTATTTCATGATCAATAAAACTGTCAAAATATTTCTTTATAAATATAAATTGTTCAGTACTTATTTTAAAAATTACACTGCCAAAGGAACAAGAAAAGGAAAGACATATAAAACAGTATTACCTGAACCTACATACAACCTGCCTAAATGGAGTTGGTTTCTGTGTGTGACATTTCATTAATTATTATTTTTTAATCATTGGATGATGATTTAAGAACCAACATTCAACAGGGTATTTTTGCTCAATTCTTTTTACAAGATCTTGCAGAGTTTTTGATCCTGTTATGTAAGATATACATCCTTAGGATAATCTACATATGGATTTCAGCTGCTCACATATCACATTTAATCACTGCTATTTAATTGGTATAACATACCTGTTTCAATTCATCACTAATGTTTTCAATTAAATGCAATAAAGGAAAATTCAGCTTGGATGTTCACCCTGTCTTCTGAATATGGTTCAAAATTATAAGGGGGCTGAATTGAGCAAGTAAGAAACATGCAGCTGAATTTTTCAAAAAATTAACATTTCCTGTTGAACAGCTTAATAAGTTCCCAGTTTTGTCTGAAAGCAATTGGGCAACACATTTTTCGACACTAATTCACTGATTTTTCCCTCCTTTTTAATTTGCAATGTTTCTAACAAGTAGTTCTAGTTGTCTAGTAAAGATAGGATTGCAAAACAAGTTTAAACTGGTTTCTAAGTCGGATTTTGCTGCTTCTTTTTTATGCATAAAGAATCGCAAATTTTGTTTTCACTGGCTTTTAATAGAATGTAACTCTTATAACTGATCAGATAGTGAATCTGAAATCTCACTAAGCAATTCTGGTAGTTACGAAAGTTAATTATCAGACTTTTCTAGTGATGAGGAAATGGAAATTTTAGATGACCTTATTCAAGTTCGGAACTTTAGTGAAATTGATACTAGGAATCCTCCTTTAGCACCACATTTTCCTTTCACTGCAAATCGAGCTGTTCATAAGAATATTGATCTACAATTTCTTGATATTTTCCTTGAAATGATAGTTGCTGAAACTAATCAATATGCAGATCGAATTATTCAAAACAATAATCTACAAAGGAACAGCCTCCTCTAGGAATTTAGACCCATCCTTTATGATTGATTGAAAGACATTTTTTAGAAGTGATTGTTCCAACTGACAAGAAGTTGAAACCGACAAGGAAGTGCTTTGTGTGTTGCTTGAAAAGAAACAATTTTGGAAAACAGTTGAGAAAAGAAACAAGATATTTTTCTCCTGATTGTGATGTTAAACCATGCTTGTCTCTTAGTTTTAAAATTTGCCAAACAAAAGCTGAATTTAAAGAAGATATTAAATGTAAGTAAAATGAAAAAATACAATCACTTTTCTAACACTCTTTTTTGTAAAGTGTTCTTTCCAGTTTGGCTATTGTTAAAAAAAAGCAAATTAAGTAAACATGTAGTTTTTCTCACTATAAATAAAAATTAGCATAATTTCTTAAAACCTGTCTAAAATTGTTTTGAATTTAACATAATTGAATGGAATAAGAAATTGTGTTTCAAAAATGTGCTTATTTTATGGCATAACATGACAAAAAAAAATTATTAAGTAGATAAAAACTCAATTGCTAGAGCACACTCAGAACAACTATTAGATCATTTCCAGTATTGAACTGAATGCAATTTTATTGGGAAAAAAAAATATCCACATATAATTGGACAAATTTTACACAATTTTATTCCTTTTTACATCGAATATCAAGTACTTGTCTAATTCCCTTTCCAATGAAAGTTTATTTTATCGAATATTACGCTTGCTATTTTTTTTTGAGTATGCAGTGTTTTAAAAATGATTAAAAAAAAAAAAAAAAAAAAAAAAAAGAATGATGCTGTACTTAAAAAAGATCAATCAGCAGATGAAAATGCAAATAAATAAAGAAATCATGTTTCGGGAGTCACTAAACTTTCTTTTACACATATCAAAAATTTGGACAGTATTCACAAACATGAAAGCAAATATTAATATTTTACTGTTCTGTGATGAACAGCTACTAATTTTGTCTATTTATATCAATTGCTTCAATGATGGCTATGATATTTGTATAGAGCTAAATGCTAGTCAATAAATGAAACTGACTAATTCTTGAAATAATTGAAGCAATGATTCATTTGTGGAAAAGTGCCTGTTGATACTGAACACCAATTGTAGATAGAAATAAATATTATGTTTATGATGGATTAACAGTTTGTTTCTCACTACCATTGAAACATCAATGTCAATTTAATGCTGGTATACCATCACATTTAGGCTTAACAATATTTTTCCAAGCATATTTATCTGTTTTAAGAGTAAAAGCACAAATAACTTAAAACAGAGTGAGACAAACACTAATATTTAAAAACGCTTATTTTTTTACATTTAAAATATAACAAAAACGACATGATCAAATCTGCCATACATTACCAGCATATTAACTTGATTATGAAAACAACACAAGGATCATAATCAGGTCAATAATTGTATAGAACAAACATTGCATCATTGCAAATTTAAAGAAAAAACTTAGCTTTAGAAGAATACATTAATTTTGATAACTATATTTTCCAACAACATATTTCTTGTCCAAATTCATCCATTTGTAAAACAAGTGAAAAATAATGCCTCACATTAAACACCATGTAAGCATAAACATGCCTAAAAATATTCTTAACTAGTGCCATTATGTAGTAAGCCATTTTTAGAATATTAAACACAAATTTTCTGCTTTTCAAATATCTTAAACATCTCCCCTTGTGAAAAAAATTAAAGGGGGAAAAAAAAAAAAAAAAAAAAAATTAGAATGCCTTGTGGCACAGCATATGATAGATTTCTCCAGCCAGATGTTTATTGAACAAAGCTTATGCTGTAAGATATTTGATTGCTAAGTTTTAAAATAATTTCTATAATTAGTGGAGAGTTCTTTCACTTCAACAAGTGATAATTATACTGAAAATTTTCGTAATTTTGATTAAAAAAGTCTTTTTTTTATATAAATTTTAAAAACTGAATTTTTTTCTTTATTTACCAAATTACCATATTTGCATTTAAAATGGTAATTTGGTATGTATCCAATATCTAGAACTTTTTCGGAAGTATTTGAGTAGCTCAATCAAACACATTCAACAACTCATATATTAGACATAAAAAAAAGATCATTTTATGTAACCAATTCTCAAATAAGATACATTACAAAAACCATTATCATAAAGAAAAGCAATTCTTCTTTTTTCCTTATGCAAAGAAAATGAAAAGGGACATAACTAAAAATTGAAAAGGAGCACTTATAATCTACTTGGAACTGATAATAGTCCAAAAAAATTAGACTTGTGGAGTCACTACTTCTTACGTCCACCTCTTTCTTTCACCTGAAGAGATACAACAGAATTGGGAGCAATGTTATAAAATGCCAAAGAATTGGAATCCTTGATGAACATGCCCTGAAACACAAAATTAAAGAATCTTTAAGTAATTAGAATCTTGAGACTAAAACATACACAAGACTAGACTAATTTTTATCAAAATAAACTAAAAATATCATTGTTTTTTTTACACCTGCTGATAATTTAAATTGCACAACATAATAAGGATTAACTTTTAATTAACTCTGGTTATTAAATTGAAATGTAGAACAACTGCTCCAAAGTTGTTACAATACAAATAATTGAAAAATGGCACCTTAATCATGTTCAACATTTCTAGAATATTGCACATAACAAATATAGTAGTGCAGAAATTGCAGGTTTATCAACTTGAATCTTTTCCATTTTATAAATTTTAATTTGAGAATAAGAAATATTAGAAGACGAATTTTCATTTGCGACAAATTTAGAAAAGTAAAAAAAATAGGAACTTACATCTAACTGCAATTTTTGCTTCCCTGGTGGCATTCCAATAGCTTCATGAATCTTAGCTTTAATTGCAGATACCTACATAACAAATTATGTATATTACATATTTATTTGATATTTATGCCTACATTTTTATAGTACATCCAAAATATATTTTGAAATTATTTAAGAAACATATCAAATAAGCTGTTTTTTAAAGTAAAAATTTAATTTTGAAATGAATTTGTTTTTAAAAAATAAAGAAAATATACTTCTATCATATATTGTTTATTTCATGATAGAAATATTGACTGCAGAAAAGGCTTTATAGTTTTATCATTGTAAATTGAAAGAAAAAAACTTAGTTTTAGAAGAATACATTTGTTTAGATAACAAATCAAACATCCAACATCAAAATTCTTTACTTCCAAATTTCTCCAATTGATAAAACAAGTGAAAAGGAAAATGAAATAATTGCTTGTTCATGTCTCTTGGCATAAATACACTGATATTTGCATCTTTCCATTTCTAAATTTAAAATTTCACTCTCTGTCAAATTTTAGAATGGAGGCACACAATAAAAATGATTTAAATTGCTTATTACATTCTCAAATTTCCAAAAAAAAAAAAAATATTCTTACAGAAATTTTATATTATTTTTAAAATATTGTAGAATACTTACAGCACCATGCTAATAAAAAAAAAAAAAATCTTATAGTTACTTATTACTTCAAGAATTTATGTAGGAAAAAAGCTAACAGAAAAGCAAAACATATCAAATAAAATATTGTTAAGCATTTCAATGCAATTTATAGTTAAAACAGGTCAAAGGGAGATGGGCCATTTATTGTCTTCTAAACACAAATTTTGTCAAGAACCATACTTGCAATTGAAATCTATTAATGATTTTGAGTAAAAAAATGTAAATAAAAATTTATTCCTTTTGCTCCATTTGACTGGAGAACAACCATTAGATTACTGAAAAGAATACTTCCAATTTTAAAGTTGGAACAAGAAATTATTGATTGATATTTTTAAGCACTCATAATAGAAGCTTCATATAAGTATAATTTTCTTAACATTAATATTTAAATTATAAATCATAATGTGGCTCTTTGGTATCAAATGGTTTTCATATCTATTGATTTATTATTTTTCAAAATTTTCATTCCAGGAAAGTAAATTATTTAACAAATACTGTCCAAATATTTGGAACTGTATCTGTAATCTTTCACAGATACAATAGTTAAATGAACATAAAGCTGAAAAAAGTAACTGTTACATTTTCCCAACTTACCATATCTGTGAGAGGGAGGGTGAAAGCCAACACCTGCCCATTAAGTTTCCATTCACGCTTTTCGGCAATGGCTGGAACTTGGACCCGAAATGTCACAGGATCCTATTCACATAAAAAAAAAAAAGTATAAATACACTGTAAAACTTTGTGTCAATCATACGAATAAGTTAACATTTATATTTGTGTAAACAAACTTGTACATGACAATGAATTTCACTAAGTTCAATGATTCTAGCTCTGAAGATTTATATTTGTTTAGTATCTTTTCAAAAGCCTAGTAGCAAATCAGCAGTCAAAATTGGGCATATTTTTAATATACAGAAAAACCTTGCAAGATATTTAAAAATTTGTAAGAAAAAGTTGTATACCTTTGATAAAAGTAAGGTGGATAATTGTAATAAAAACCAGTTAATTATGATTTAACTGATTATTTATGACCCCTTCCTTTTAAAAAAAAATCTCCATATATTTCTGAATTATTTTATTAAACTAATGAAAATTTCAATTATTATCAAAATTTTTGCTTGAAATGAACAATTTTGAGTTCTGCTCTCTCTGCAGAATTAAAATTAACTTTGGATATAATCTAAAACTTTTATACAATGGGTAGAGTTAACAATAAGGCAAACCTTGTTTTTCTTGAGGAATTCTTCCTCTGATATCAATGCATCTTCTGTCTTCTGCTTCTTTTGTGGAGGTTCCTCCTCTGATGGTGGAGCCATGGCTTGAGGAGGAGGAGGAGCTATCAAAGGTGGGCCAAAGGGTGTTCCAGGGGGAGCCATTACTGGTGGCATTGGAGGGCGGGGCATAGCTAAAATATATAAAAAAAAATTATGATTTGCAAGAGTTTGGAAAATAACTCATCCAATAATAAATAATACCAACACATTTTCTAGTTTTCTAAATGTATAAATAAATTAACTAATAACATTACATTTATATTTAAAGATACATATCTGTGTTCTGTATTCATAATAATATAGTAAAAACTATAACAAATGCAACTTTTGAAAAAAGTTCAACATAAAAGCACACTTTTTCCTTTTGTTATATTATGGGCTACACTTTATAAACCCTAAAGAGGTTTTGAAGGTCAGAGCTTTTCAGTAAGGCAGAAGAATTCATTGTTTAAAATTAAAAATTACTTTTAAATATATAAAGCTATGAATAAATCCACCTACCCATGAGATGTGGAGGAGGTGGCCCTGGAGGAGGTATAGGTGTGATGATAAGCCCCTGAGCAGGCATAGGCATGGCTCTGGGTGGCAAAATGGTCGGAGGCATTGGCATGGGAGGCATTGGAGGAAGGGGAGGATGAGGTTGCTGAATTACAGGAGCAGTGGTAGATGGGGGTGCTGGAGGAGGTTTTGTAACAGTAGTCACTGTAGTAGAAGGAGGAGGAGGAGGGACTGATGTGGTTGCTGCAGTAGTGCTGGTAGGAGGCAGAGATATTAACTTCAGAGGAGGAGCAGAAGTAGCTGAAGAGACGGGAGTAGACTCTTGGGGTTTGGAAGGGCCTATACGCTCTTTTTCTTCATCCGGTCTGAAAAGAATCAAGGTATAAACACAAGTGTTCATAGATAAAACAAGTTCCATCTAAAATAAAATAAATATTGATAATCACAAGTTTAGAATTTTATCTGCTTGTTAAAAATGAACATATTTCAAAAACGTAAAGCACCAATTTTTGTGATATTTCTGCAGATTTAAAGACTTCAATCAAATCTTGAATGTCTCATTTTGAGATGTATCATTTGCGATGAATTTGGAATAATTCCATTGGAAAATATGAGGAAATAGCTTTTAAAAAAAAATCTCATAGAATGAGGAGAAGTGGTTAATTTTTCAAACCAAAAATTTTGATTGAGTATTTGTAATTCAATCTGCACAAAGGGTATATATACATTTTTTGAAAATAAATACCTTACTTGTGATTTATTATATAAATGGCACACAAATTACCTTTGTATTTTAAAAATTTAGTGAATAGTTTTTATATCTGCAATTATACTGATATAAGTATATATTATTATTATTGGAACATTAATTTTTTTACATATTGAAAATTTACAAATATGCTTAATTATTTTCAATATATATAGTAAATTTGCAAAAATAACTTTCCTCCAACCAATTTAAATAAGAACAGTGTTTCTTCTTCAACAAAATTAGACATATTTTTAATGAGAATGTCTAAATTATTTTTTAACTTCTTTTCACTCTATTATCCAATTAAAAATACATAACTAGCACTTTTATGTATTTTTAAAAAAATTGAGAAAATTTAAAATTCATGAACTTAAGTCCTAAAAATTCCCAGGAATTTTTTAAAAAAAAAATAATTTAACTACAAAATACTCACAGCAAACCCTTGATTTTGTGTATCTGCTGTATCTGTTCCTCGATGGTGATGTTAGCTCGAGCAGCACGCGTAGCTGCCTCCATGCTGGCTGTATGGCCATCCCATGTAACCTTCTCAGGACGCTTCTTCTCCTCTTCGCCAATCTAAAATCACACGTTTATTATGCACTTTTTTTTTTTTTTTTAAATCAAGAGAATTCATTCTTCCAGTTGAATTCATTTGAGTAAAGGATTTTCACAGAATTCTTCATTTGATTATTCTCATCACAGTGAAATAGGAATAATAATTATTTACATTGCACTAGCAATAAATACCAACGAGTCAGAGCTGTTAGATCGAATTTAAAAGACAGTTTAAGATGTTACAACTATTGGCAGAAAAGCTGTAGAGAAGATACAATGCCACATAGGGAATTCAGGAAATTGGATTATGCTCAACTCCAATACAGGAAACTGGAGGAGAAAATTAGTTTTTAATTTTGCATAAGGCCATTATGTTTCATCATAAGAAGCCAATACAATTTTAAAATCTAGATAATTTTTCCAGAGAATGGTGACAATGGTTGTAACAAAGCTATAGCCGAGTGACAATTAAATGCTTAAAGGAAAAAAAAAATGTTACTTCATGTGAAGTGAGTTTTTTTCCCCCCAAAATTAAGATGTTAAACATATAATATATTTAAGAAGGAAAATGTATATTTCTTACACTTACAGTTTAATGAAAAGTCAAGATTTTTATGACTTTAATTACCATCAATTAAGAGATTTTTATGACTTTAATTACCATCAATTAAGAGAAGAAATAAATACCTACCTTTTTACCAATGGCAGTCTCTTCCACACCTGAGCCAAAAATATCGGTACGTCTCTCAGCGAATTGTTTCAAACTACTTTCAATAGATGTGCCTGCAAGGCAAGAAGAAAATGAAGTCACTGAATATGCAAATAAATAAATTAAATATTATAAATTTCAACATTGATAAAACCTACCATGGGCATAAACCTCTTCTTGTGTCATCTTCTCCTGAACAGCCCGATCTCGTTGTTCTACCCAGCGAGGATCCAACAAACCTAAAATACAACAGATAGTAAGCATTAACAAAAACTTCTATACTAATATTTTTAGTAAAATCATTTGCATAAACTTTTCTAAAACTTTTTTAAACTCAAAACTATGCAGTTGATGATTAATAAATGAAAAATCTTTTCATTATAAACAATCAAAGAACATTTTTATTAAACAACAGTATATTGAGAATGAGAGCTATTAAAAAAATTTTTTTTGAAAAGAAAATGTTTAGTAGAATTTTTAACTGGATGAATCTTATTAAAACTTTATTTAAAATAATTTGGTAATAAATTTATTTGCACTATTTGCTTTTGTTTTTCATAATAACTATTAAATGAGTCAGTATCTCAATTCAGTTCAGATATGAAAAAAAGGCAAGACATTAAGTAGAAAAAACAAGTATTTTGCTTAGTAAAAAGGTAATTTTTTTTTCAAAGATAAATAAAATTTGAAAATAAAACAGTTTTTATTGAAGCAACATAATTTTCTTAATTTAAAAAATTATTTCTATTTTCAAACAATGAAAATTATATCAATCAATCTATGATTAGTAGTCAAAACTAGCATGCATACAAAGAGCTAGTTGAGATCCACAGAGGAGGCAACCTTTCTATAAAGAATGTTATTGCAATAATAATCACCAGTTTAATATGTCAAGAAAACATGAACATGTAAAAAAAAAAAAAAAAAAACAACAACAACTGTACAAACCGATTCTCATATGCTCCTGCATTTTGTCAGCTGGAATTCTCTCTCCAGTGATTGGAGAGATAAGGAATTGTTCAGTTACTGGTTGAGCTGGTTTCACAACTATATTAAAAAAAAACTTTCACATTTATTTTTTTCATAGTTGTATGCTTAATCATTTATAATTAATTACATACAAGTATGTTAGTATTTCTGAAGCATCAACAAAATTATACTATTAATTTAAATGAAAAATAATTATTGTATTAATTTAAATGAAAAATACTAAATAATTTATGGATTTTTTTCATTAAACTTATAACAAAAAAGTAAATTAAGAACAAAACTTTATATCAGATTATAAAAGTAAAAGGAAATACTTCAAAAGATATATGCAAGATGAAAATCAACAAATATGAATAATGAATATATTATAAACTTCATAAATTCTAAGGTAATTCTTTTTGAGACTTATTGAGATTATTTTTTATGTTGCACTTTTCTGAATTGAACTTTTGAATATTTAAACTTTTACAGTTCAATATTTGATAGAAAATGTTATGAACTTGCCTTTAGGGTTATAATCCTTGCGAATCACTACTTGGTCTGGCTGAGGAGGCAAAGGTGGTGGCAAAGGAGGAGCCTCCTTTGGAGGTAAAGGAGGTGGGCTGGCTCCACGCTTATTCTCTCCTTCTTCATCTGAAGAAGAACTTTCTTCCATGGCCTGAAACATAGTTAAAAGTTTTAAAATAAAAGAAAGGAAGAATATTTTATCCTCCTAAAAAGGAGAGTATCCATGATATAAAAGTTTAAAAGTGATTGAAATGTACCCATAAGACCATCATTAATTCAAAAGAATTAATTTTCATTAATGACAAAGAGTTGTTGAGAGTAAGTATCACAAAGATTGTAAAAATAAAAATAATTTATGCACAATATATAATTAAAAAAAAAAAAAAAGAGTTATGTATGCTTAAATTTTATTGTACTTTATTACATTAATTTTAGAAAATATTAACAATAAACATCTGAAAATCTTTTTGTTTTGAATTTACCAATTACTATGATATTCAATAAGAGCAGTCTCTCAAAATTATTCATTATTGATCATATTTTTGTACACATGAAATCAACATGAACAAGAAAATTATGAACAAATTAAAAAAAAAAAAAAAAAAAAAAAAAACCCAGCTAACTCATAAGGGAAGGGAGACAGTTATCAAGTATTTATTTTCTTAAACAAAAGTTGCACATTAGTTGTAATTAATGCTAGATAATATTTATTGAAAATTTTGAGCAAATACAATGTCAATTTAAAACCTTTCTCATTAATTGAATTACCATACAAACTATTTTAATTCCTTTACATGAAAAATAGCTTAAAAAGTAACCTTTAAATGTGAATATTACCAATAATTTAATTGGTTATTGTTTTTAATACTTCACACATTTCTCATAAATTCATATACAAAAATATAGCAACTTACTTTATCTTTATCGTTCTTTGAAACTTCTTTATCACTTGTTTCTTCATCAGATTCCACTTCCATTTCTACATCTTCTACCTGCGAATCAAAATAAAAGGAAATCATACATCTTACAAACAAAAAGTAAACTGTATTTACCTATAGAGAATAAACTATATGCTCAATACAAATTTCTTTAAATTAAAAAAAAAATTTCAATACTTTTAGGGACAGATTGCGAATTGTCCACTTAGAAAATTTGACAATTTTTGAAAACCCACTGACCCCACAAACATGTTTTTTATAATGAATAATCTGTAAATGAGATGCAAATCTATACTCACCCCCTGTTCTTCAATGCGTTGTTGATGCAACACTCTGCTTCCCACCTCATCTGGATTGGTTGGAGGTGGAAACATGCCTGTAGATATATTTAAAAAAAAAAAAAAAAGGAATAAATAAAATTCGAATAAATTTAGAACAGTTAAAAATAGCCAGTAACGTGAACATATATAACAATCTTACCTGTTTCATTAGGTTGATAATCCACTGTTTCTACTACAACAAAATCGTGCCAATCAATCTGGGCATATTGAACTAGAGGGAAGGAAAATTTGAACCATTATTACAGAAAAACCCTCAAATTTTACATAATTACAAACATGCATATAAAATACCTCAATTCGCCAATAACCAGTTCCAAGGTCCACGGTTGAGAAAAACATAGTACCCTATAAACAGTCTAGTGTATTGTCTATATGAGGTAGAATGTACACATCTTTTTTAGTGATCTGATTGAGGTGGTGTTAATCTATCCAGAAGCGCTAACTTCCAACTTTCTTCTTGACCAAGACAACTGTAGAAGACCAAGGGCTTTCAGATGGCTGAAATATGCCCTTATCTAACATCTCTTTTAGTATTATGTGACGCTTAGTAGGTGACACTTTATAGGCACTTTGGTTTATAGCTTTATGGTTGCTAGTATTTATATGGTGTTTAACCTTTCCCTTTACAACTTTGGATTTTTTACATTCATGGAAAACTGAAAAATTCTGGAGTATTCCAAGAAGTCCCTCTTTTTTTTTTTTTGCATCAACATGAGATCTGCTGCAGCTATCATATTTTTGAAATTGACTTGCTTGCCACTCTGTTTTGCCTGGAATATATCATTAGATTTGGTGAGTTTACAAGTAAATGTATTCATGGAGTCTTCATCTAATGCTGATGCATTGCTAATGAACATATTATTGGGAATAATTTAAGCAGCATCTTGACCATTAGCAACTCATCAGTCACTTTTGTCATTACACAATGTTATTATGCTAGCTGGTATTATAATTTCCTTTTTTAGGGATAACATTTTATTTCCTTATCAGGCCTATATTTTGACCTCCACTAGAAATGGCAACAGAATGAACAGGTTTAGTGGAATCGTTTACAACATGCAAGGTGCAAGTTTGAGGATTTGCAGTTCCATTTACAATGTCTTCCAATGTCAGTTCATATATCCCGTAGTCTATCAAAGCTTGTGATACCTCCAGAAAATCCCAACCAAGGATGATGTCATGACTACAATTTGGCAATACCATAAATTCAAAAGGTTGGATCCGACCATACACTTTTAAACGAAAAATGCACTTTTGTGTGGCTGGATTTTGTTTCCATCGGCAACTTTAAGAAGGGTCATGTGAACATAGCTTTTTGAAAATGACAGTGAGAGATGCCCCAGAGTCCACTATACCTGCTCATTTTGTAGCCAAAATTCCTGTCACAAAGCCTCAAAGCATTCAAGCACAGAGGTAAAGCGCTTGTTTACAAAACAAGAGTTCTTGAGTTCAAAACCCAGTGCTGACAACATTAAAAATTCATGTTTGCCAGACAGAAACTTTCATCCCATTTATTGTACTTCATTACTCAGTCATACTCCTTAAAAGTATCATATTAGACAACAAATCTCCAAAAAATAAATGAACAGTTGAGTGCATCACTTATGGATAACTCAATTTACTAGTTATGAAGATATTGTAAGCACAACAGGAGCATCTTAATTAGCAAAACTAGAAGGGTTGATAGTCCATCAGATCAATGTTAAGCTATTTAGGTTTAATAAAATACAATCAACGATAAAATTTCATTAAAACAAGGGGGAAAATAATTATTCTATAGCTCTATAATCGAAGTTTTTTAATGTCCAAAGTAATAGAGAAAGTATTTTTCATGCAGTCTTCTAATATACAGCACAATGTTTTTGAATTGATGGCATAAAATAACGTATATCTGATTAGCTCAAAGTTTTAGAAGAGTCTGGAAACATAATGGATGGTAAAGCTTTATGTAAAGCAAAATAAAATGTGAGTGATGGTAGAATTTAATGGTGCAAGAACAAGATGTGGCCATGATGTAAGAACAAGATGTGGCCATACTGCACAAAACAAGGCGTAATTGAGATCTAGATGATTGAAAAAGAGGAAAGAAAAGTTAAGAATGATTGACAAGGAGAGTTGAAAACGGGAATGATCGCTAGGGTATCCCAGGGGCATATTACTTATATTTATCAAAGCCAATAAACCTCATGGGGAATAAAAAGATTACAAGAGTGCCTTCAAGGTCTTGATGCCTGGCCTGTACCAACCTAAAGAAGCTAACTCTGAGGGCAAAGCAAATTTTTGTGAAAGATTTCACAAAAATATTTTCAATGCTATCAGCTTTTTTGATTTTAAAAAATTATCCCCCCCCCCTCCCAGCAATGCTGGGTATTTTTTCTTTTTGATTCTGCTTCAAAGTTGGATTTTCCTTAAAGTTAAAGGTAATAAGTATCAAATGTGCTAACATCTCGGATATTTCATTGCCTATTTCGATTTGACCACAATTATCTGATGGTCGAACCATGTTAAACCCTTATTTAAGTTAAACATCAAATTTCTACTACAGGGAGTTTACAAATATCAACAATTCCCAAATTTCAGAATACGTGTAAAAGAAATCAGTTACATTTTCTACAGTCCAAAAAGATTTTGAATGAGACATATGATCAGTTTAATATACACTTACTAACAGATGAGAATTGCAGTAAAAATGAAAAAAAAAAATATTGGTGATTCTCAATAAATGTGTCTTCCTGAGTCAAAAACAATGTCTAATTAACAACAAACACATGATTTTGAGTGGCAGTTCAGAGCAATCTACTAGTAATCCATCAGGAAATGAGTGTGTATGTGGGGAGGGGAGGGGGGGAAGAGCCGAAGACTGAGGATGAGATCTAAGAGTAGACAGACACTAATAAACATTTCTCCTTGATATTGAATAGAAATTCTCATCTTCACTATACTTTCATCCATGCTTCTATGCGCCATAATCAAAAAATAATTTTATGTTAAAACATATACTTTTAGACACTAAAGTTCCCTTTTCTGGAACATGTAAATTTCTTACCAAATAGTTCAAAAATAATCTTAATTTACATTCTATTTACAAAATGGTAATTTTTAATTACACTAAATTAAACACAAAAACATTTGAATTTTGCTCAACAAAAAGTAAGAAAAAATACAGAATAATGCTCCCAAAGACATTATTTAATTTAGCAATTTAACTTTGATGTCAAAAAATCAATTCATATTTGCCTTCTTAGCAATCTTTTTATACATTTTTCACAGAATTTTAAAGTTGATGTTCCCTTTATGGAACATACAGGCGTAAAAGGTTTTAATCAAATTCAAAAATTAGCAAGCCTATTATAAAAAAATAAGTTAAATAGTTACAACAAAATTATCAAACGTACTGCATAGCTTATTTTCATTAATATAGAGCTTAATTTTTCGATATGTACAGTGCGTATACATACACCTTATGCTCTGTCTTATGATACAAATTTATTTCCCATATAAAAGTTATAAATAATGTAATATGATCTATAACTAAAAACATATCCACATACTCTTGCTACATAGACATACCTCTCTCCCTCTCTGCTTCCTCTTCTTCCCTCCTCTTAATTGCTTCCTGCTGACGAGTCCATTCCACTCTGTACCGCACTTGATCTAGAACCTGCAAAGTGGTGCAATGTAAACTATACACAATATAGATACTTCAAAAGATCTGATACAGCAATAAAAAAAAATTAATAGAGAGAATTTTAAGACACATTCAAATATTTAACACATAAGTAGGATTCTACTTTTATTTCTTTATTATTTATATAACATGTAAATTAATCATCATGGTGATAAAAAAAATCAAGCGAAAGATTATCAACTTGATTACAAGCCAAAGTCATTTAAAATCAAAAATAAAATTAGGAATCAAAAGAATACTTACTGCTTTGGGATTCTCCGATTCCTTCTTTAATTTATTCATTAAATCTTTGGGAGGAATCAAGATCTGAAACCAATAAAGCATTTCACTGTTTACATACAACATAATCAAGTTCAAGAAAATTTATACTTAAAAAAAAAAATCAGTATTTCTAAAATTTTCAGTTTGATTTTCTTGCAAAATGCTTAAGATAAAAGCTGAAATTTCTTTCCCTTTTATCTGTAAAGTGTAGCAATTTCTTAAAAATATAATTGAACACAAACTATCATGTTCATTGATAATATACATTTTAATATTTAAAACAACAAAAAACATTTACAAGGATAGAGGGAAGAATTTTTAAATTTTTTATAAATTTACAGATTTAAAAAATCACATTAATATATTAAACACATACTATTCAATAGAGATCTGACACATAAACTGTATTTACAAGGAAAATAAATTTCAATCATTCAGACTAATTTGTAAAGTGAGAAATGATAAAATTAATACCACAGCTAACATCTTACACAAAGGGAATTATATTATGATATTAATAAAACAATTCATGTAATTTTTTTAAAATAAGATCTGGTTTTTTGTTCCAGAATTAAGCAGAGAATGGCATAAATAACAAATGTTACATGTACCTTATTGTTAACTAAACACGTCAAAGAAAACCTTTAAATTGCTCTAAACTACGTAATTTTGAGTAAATCCATTAACCTGCAAAGCCTTTGCTCACATTCTTATATATATATATATATATATATTGAACATTGCATAATAAGTGGATTCCCATATAACTGAATATTATAATCTAATATATACTCTAATAGTTGCTCAAATTTAAATTTAGTATTTCTTGAAGGTAATTGTATGAAATTTTGATATGTTATAATTAGCTACACTTTATTAATTCAAATTTTTACTAATAAAACTTTATGATTTTTAAGATAGGAAAAGAAACATTTATCGAATGATGTAAATATCCTATAAATGTTATTCATCATTGTCTAATGTTTCAGACACTTAGGTGACCCCTTCTTAGAGAAATTAAAAATAATTGGTTTTATCCAAATGAGAAATGAAGTGGGAAAGTTAGTAAAACATGTCTTTTTTATGACTATACATAAAATATAAATAAGGGGGAAATTAAATCTAAGTCATCATATAAAGATTGATATTATTCAGATTTTTTTTTTTAAAAAAAGAGCAACTCTTTTCTAAATATTTAATATTATGTATCACAATAGAGGCCTATAATATGATTAAATTTTCAATTTACTTTTCCAATTAAAGATTGAAATTTCCTGCCTCCATTATCAATTTCTCGAAATGTAAATAATACCCACATTTATACTTTTCCAGTTAACAGATGTCTGAATAATTATATGAAAATATTAAGAAAAGGAAAAACTTTTCTTACTGAAAGGTCACATTAAATTGATTATAACCCTATAATGTTGCAATAATTTAAGTGTACTAATATATTTGCACTCATGAGGCTTCAATAAAATATATTTTACATATGAAATTTCCTTAAAATGCAGTTATTAACTTTACAACTTCATTTCTTTTTTAATTAATTTTTGTGAAAGCAAGTAATAGCTCTAATTAAATGAAGTTAACATTAATATCGAAAATGTACAATGAAACAAATTTTTTAAGAAATCTAATGTTTATTTATTATCAACCAATTCACAGGATTGTGTAATCCAGTTTAAGATTCAAGTTAAAAGTAATAGAGGAAGGAAATAAGTGAAAATTTGATTTATATTTGTACAGTAAATGATAGCCTAAAAAGTTTGCTGTAATGCCATTCTTAGGAAATTTATTTCTCAAAACTTACCTTAGTATACTGTTCTAAAAGTTTCGTGAAGTAATTGAAAAGACTGTGTTGAGGTCTTAAGAAATCAAACTGATAGTTCCGCTGCTCCCTGTTCATCAGATTGGTCAAGAACTGGCGACCATTACGAGCAACAAACTGTGCAGTCAGCTTTACAATATCCCTAGCAAGAAATTAAAACATATGCACAGATATAATTTTTTTTCCACACTTCCATTTATTTGTAGAAATTTTTAATCCATAGTGTATATATATATATTATTACATTATTTCATGGACATCTAGTTGTAATACCAATTTAGAATGATAGAACATTGCTTTGTGTATATATATATATACACAAAGCAATGTTCTATCATTTAGTCAAAAAATTTTTAAGAGAATGTTTCAATATGTCAAATGGGAGGGAAAAAAAAGTATGCAAGTTTCTAAAGAGTTGTTTGTTTGGTTTTATGGGATATAGAGCTATTATCCCAAACAAAAGTTTATAATTAATATACATTTTTAATGTTTATCTTTCTCATATTTCAATGAAAACAAAAATGTATCAATTTATCTAAGTTTCTTTTTGAGGGAAAGTATCAAAATCACATTCGAAAATTTATAAGGGTGGGGGAAATACTTAATGATTATTTCTTGTGACATTTAAAAAAATTTTCTAGCTGTCAAAAAATATCCACATTTGCATTTAATTTTGTTGAAGTCTTTTTAACAATAAGAAAGTTTCTTTTCATACAAAAAATGTTGTCATGTTATTTCTCTAATTTTTGATAATTGAGTAAAATGTATACAAAAAATTTGGTAATTATAAATACTTTAAGCACTTTTTATATAATGTTATAGAACAGAATTTAAATTTGGAACACTTTCAAGGATATAAAAAAATCTTTTAAGGTTAATATATATTTTTTTACTTCAGTATCGGATATAGATCTGCATATTGTTTTTAATTATTCAAAGTTGTCCAAATCAATATATTATTTCTACTATAAAAAGTGTTTCATACTTTCACCTCCAATACTATACTGTTCGTGGATTTTCCCATTACACATCAAAGAAAAAAAAAATTGCTTATATTTACAGATGGTTTCTAATATTCCTTCATATTAAGTCCACATATACATAAATTATGAATTGATACAGAAACTGGAAATTTTTTCTCTATGGGAACTGTTCTGAATTTGGTTGTCAATTTGTATTTATATAATAACAGCCTCAAATAAAAATTATTACATTATTTCATGGACATCTAGTTGTAATACCAATTTAGAAGACTTAACTACTTCCTATAATTTATTTATTGTTATCACATATCTTAAGTAAAACTTAACAATCTGGCCACAGATAGAGCCAAAACTAATAACTAGAGCTAACTTTTTTAAATCGATAAGAACTACAACCAACTTTTAAGATATCAGAATACGAATTATTTACTAAATATGACATTTAATTTCTGATCCTATTACATTTATATCCTGATTAAATTTTTTCAACTAGCATTTCCACCATTTTGTTGAACCTGACACGGATTTAACATTGACACCTAATTAAGATGGATGACAGATGTTTCAAAATATAACTATTTCCAGAAAAGAAGTATAGCCAAATGAAAGGTACATCAATCCAAAAACAATCAACAAGACGAAAAAAGTTGCAAGTGGTATGGTTATAACAAAAAACTACTTTCACATGATAAATCTTCCATAATTTTTTAAATGTAATACCTTTATGGGGTAGAATGAAATGGCGTGATAAAAATCAGAGGTAGAATGTCTATATCATTATTCAGCAGATTGATGGTTGGTCAAAGGAAGTCAATAATACATTGGCCATACACATATTAGTCAAGATTACCACTAACAGAGACTTGATTGTATTTACATCTCTCTCTAACAATATCAAAAAATTAATAAGTCACGAGATAAATAAATCATAACAAATAATGTTTATTAATAAGGGAAGTAATAAGACATTTAGATATCAATCATTCAAAGATTTCAAAACTTACCAAAATTTAATGACAGTTAATTCACAAAAATAAAGTATTTTTATAGAAATGTTATACATTTTAGAGGATTTGATTCTTTTTCTACTTAACCACTTCCCAGTTTTGCCTGAATGCCGCTCGGGCAACAAATTTTTCGACGCTAATCCACTGATTTGCCCGAGTTTTTTCTTTTTAAATTTAATGTTTCTAACAGGGCACTGTAGTTGTCCTGTAAAAATAGGATTGTAAAACAAGTTTGAGATGGTTTCTAAGTCAAATTTTACTGCTTTTTTTTAAGCGGAAAGAAATGCAAATTTGGTTTTCACTTGCTCGGTGAATCACATGTTGTATAAAATATTTTTTTTTAATTCGGAGGTAAAATAAAAGCAGAATGAGTGACAATAAGTGGGTTATAATAAAAGGTAACTCTGATATTAGATCAGACAGGGAATCTGAAATTTCACTAAACAATTCTGGTAGTTACGAAAAGTTCATTATTGGACTTCTCTAGTGATGAGGAAATGGAAATGTAAGATGACCTTCCTCAAGTTCGGAACTTTTGTGAAATTAGTACTAGTAATCCTCCTTTAGCACCACCACTATTAATAAGTAAAAATGTAATTTTTTTGTAATAAATAAAAATTAGCATAATTTCTTAAAATCAATGTCTAAAATTGTTTTAGCTGCTGTTTTGAGTTTATATAATCAAAAGGAATAAGAAATTGTGTTTCAAAAATATGATTATTTTATGATATAACATGACAAAAAAAAAAAAAAAAGAAACTGTTAAGTGGTTAACAATTAGTATCTTTAACAACTAATTTGTAACAGATGTCTTGCTCAATTTTTTTTTTATTGCAACAGCATATAAACTAACTTACAGATCAAATGCAGAAATAGAGGGAGGATCCACAATAAATTCAAATTCCGGCGGAGGCTCCTTTGGAACAATTTGAGGTTCCACCAATTTCAAAATATCATTCTTGGCAGAAGGAGCAGCCTGCAAAATGTTTGTAAAAGTCATGAAACAATTTTAATCATACACACTTCATGAGACTTTTTAGCATGATAAAATTGCAGCATTTTTTTTTTATTTAATAAAATAGGCATGGTTCATCCCTATAAGTGAGTTTTTCACTTCACATTACATAACCTGTCTAGCTTACTCATTTGCTTCAGTTCACATAAAATTTTATCATGCACTACACTCTTCCAGCAATGCTTGTTGGTATCAAAAGACTAGTACTAGTATAATTCCATGCCAACATACAAGATTAACCAGTCAAATATTTTCTTGAAAAACACCACTTATCACTGCTATAACACACATCTTAAAATGAAATTTTGATTGCAATTTTTCTGTAAGCAATTAGGATATTGTGATTTTAAGCAAATGCTTTTATATTTGTATTTTCTGTTCTCTTTCCACAATTTAAAAAGCGAGAAAAGCTGAATAAAAATTCACTAAAATCGAGGATATCCAAACAGAAACCTCATTATTTACCTGGAAAAATATAATTATCTGAGATGCTAAACAAGCATTTGAAAGAGCATTAAAAAAAAAAAAAAAAAGGGTTTCTGGACCCCCCTTCCCCAACCGATTAATCAAAGCATTTTTATGATCAATTTAGTGCAGTGGATGCCAGTATTCAGATTTTCAATAAAAAATTTAAATAATTCAGAAAAATAACTCCAGAGAAGCCTTCCTTTTTTAAAGCTCTTTCATACGTACTATATTCTTAACAATTAAAAAAAAAAAACAATCTAGATATGAGAAAGGTAGTAGGAAACTCCATAAGATTAACATTATGCACAAAATTTTGTGGTGGCATATTGATGGGAGCTTAAAGCTGACATGGGAAACATATTTTTTTTTTACTGAAGACAATTAACAAGATTCATATTTTATAACCAACTTACCATCTTAAACTTAAAAATTAGATAAATTTGATGGCAAGCATACTCAATTTTTTAACACTAGTGATAAAAAAAACTTTTAAATTTAGAAATAAAAACTAAAGTTCAGAGATTTCTAAAATCCTTTTGAATTACATGCAACTTCTTTGTTAAAAGGTTATTTAGTTGGATTGTAATGCAAACATAAACAATTTCATTTTATTTTTAAAAAATTATATCTTCACAATTCGAAAATCAAAATTTATGACCAAATATAATGAAAAATTACGAAAAAACAATTTATAAACTATATAAAGAAACAGAAAGAAATGCTGAAACAATATATATGTGTGTGTGTATATATATATATATAATTTCCTGATTTTTCCTATTCTTTACCTATTGCAGTAAAGAGTTCATTTTTATTTCTTGATATCATTCCAATAAAGCTTTTAATTCGTGTAATCCTGTGGTTTTGAAATCTGCTCAGTTAGACATTCACATGCTTCAAAGTGGTAGGGATAATCCCTACTAGATTCTTTATCTACAGCTAAAATATTTTAAGAATATTTCATCCAATACCACAAGATCTGAAGAAAACCTTGCATGTTAATTCTATGCAGGAATTTATGTGCACTCTCTTTCACTTTAGCTATGAGAGCAAAATTATGCATATGGCTTCCTCAAATTTGTATTATGTAACTCACGGAATCAAGTGGACACAGATTGCGCTGTATCTACAATCACCACCAAGTAATTGCTTTTCAGTTGAAAGGTTAATAAAGTTTTAATTAAAGATTTTCAAGTTTCTTCATAGTATTCACATGAATGAAAACATATTTAAAATGGACCATAGTTATTGTTTAGAATGTAATACATGACTATATAAATGTATATAAAAAGAATTCTTACTTTTGGAGGAGCTGGAGGGACACTCGGATCAGGAACTATAAAATTAAAATAAATGAATAAAAATCTACATTACATGCAATAAATTTGTACATCATTAATACTTTTTGAAATAAGAATTGACAAAAATAAATAAAAAATAGACAATTATTACATATTTTAAAGATTTTGATCACTATTCTATAAATTCTTGGAATATATTCATGCAATTTAAAAGATTACTTACAATAAAAATGAATTTTGTTTTCAAAGAATTCAAACTCAAAAGCACCAACCGATACAATCACAAATAAATTATCAGTTAACAAAACAAAAAAAAAGTTTATATTAGTAAAATTTAGAGAATCACATTTATACTGAATTTCCCCCCATGCAAAATATAATTTTTTGAAAAAAAAAAAAAAAAACTTTTAAGTTTAAAAATGAACACACACACATTATACAATTAATAAATTATGTATAATCAATGCTAGGATTCATGTCAGTTTTATGTTTTACAAACTGAGATTTTGCATTCCACTTTTTCTTTACTGTTTCTGCTTCTTACTTTCACTCATTATAAACGAATTTATTCTTTGCTTATCATTTGTGGCTTACTTGCATGTTACACTATAACTTTAATATATCATATATATATAGGAGATTTTGTTGTCCCTTTACATATCTTCCACAGATTTTAAATTACTTTAGTAAGTACTGGCATGACTTTCTGCACTCCTTACTCACTGTGTAAACAATATGTCTACTTCGCATTATGTTCCACAAAAAGTTTTGCAAAAAAAAAAAAAAACATGTGCTTGCATTATTTTTAAACTGTAATGTATAAACCAAATTTCTACCTTAATAGTTTTTCCTAATGTATTGAATATTACATGTGGATTCTTTTAAGCCCTCTTCATAGCAAAATGTATACATCAGAAGAGAAATTCTTATTACAAAAATACAACTGTTTATTTATATGATTATTACTTTGTTTGATTCTTTGCTCTCTATAAATAAAAGGCTAATTGATAATACTAATATTAATAAAAGGAAGAGTGTGTTTTTGTAGATATGTGCGTGTTGGCTGAAAAATTATGCAACTCAAAAGTATAAAATTTGGTACAAAGAATTTATGGCAAATGATAACACGCATTTTGGAACCATTCTTTTTCGGCACATATTACATGAAGATCTTCATTGTTTCTGGTTATCTATCATCACGTGGTTTTCGGAGATTTTATCTATTCATTTGTTTGTTCTTCGTAGCAAAACTATAACTTTGCTTCAAGCAAATAATTTAATAATGATACCTGATTAAATCTCTTACTGTAAAACATTAGTTTCAACAAAACACTTCTAATTTTTACAACAGTGTATGTGACAATGATAATCCTTTTATTCAAAACACCCCTAATATATTCCACATAATCCAACATTAAGTGCCTGCAAAGTATTCTTTTAAATTCGAATGTTACATAGTTTGTATTTTAGTTCCTTTGTTTTTAAATAACCAGCGATATCTAAGGTAGTGGATAAAGTAGTCACTTTATAATAATTTTACCTGGATACAATTTAGTGCTTCTTTTTTGTCTGCTTTGCATCAATGTTTTCACTAATTTTGGATTAATATATTTTCTTTTAAAAAATTTTTCTTAATAATGCTAAATAGAATATTTTGTGGCCTTAGTTGCAAAAAAGATTACAAATTTTGTACAATTCAAGAGATAGATCCATGTTAAGTTAATTTTTGGAAAATTTTAGAAAATAGTACTGAAAAGTACCAATTTTGGATTTTCAAATTTCAAAAAATTCCATCTAAAAATCTATCAATCCAAACAACATAGTATTTTTAGGGTATACGAAATGAAAATTCGAACCTCTTTAAGAGGGACAAAAAAATGTTTGAAAAACTGCCTTTTCCCAATAGATGGCAATGATTGCAACTTGATTTTGTTACAGGTAATAAAGTTTGGAACTGGTAACCATTTGTTACTGTAGCAATGGAGTGTGGTTTAGGAATGATTGACACCAGCAGAGTCAGCTCTAATGACATATACACACTTTTTTTTTATAGTGAGGACAAAAGAAAATCATACTAAAACCTCAACCCCTCGCACATTCCAACGGATTTCTCAAGCCATCATAAAAGAACTAAAAATAGCACCCTTCTTCCCCAGCCTGCCAACTTACAATGTGGATAAGTCTTTTGCAAGTTAAAATTTCAGAATAACTTTCTCTACTCGGGTTAAAAAATTCACACAGAATAAAGCACTGCTCAGATGGTACTATAGTATCATTTGATCCTTACATTTGCAAATAATTCAAATATTTAAGCTTCTAATCCAAAGCCATTTAATTTATGATTCAATATGGTTTTTTGCTTAGTTGATTGGAAAGGGATATACTTTTATTTTGAATAGTTTTTCCATAGATTTTTATATAATTTCAATAAAAACAAATACTTGAATAGTTTTTAATACTTTGTCATCATAAAAATGAACTGATAAAATTTCTACTATCTCTTTTGTTTTATAACCAATGTACAAAAAAAATTTCATTTTACAAAAGTTGGTTTTCAAAAAACATTAATATTTCTCCCTCCTCATTTAAATGAACCTTTTTTTTGTCATAGAGCTAAAGTTGGATACTTAAGAAAAGGACCACATGAATTTTGAATAACTTTTATTTACAACAAAAACATACAATTAAGGCAACATTTAGCAGTCAGGGGTTTACCTTCTTCAAGCCATCTTTACCCTAACCACCCTAGTAAACTTTTTCCTTTCCCATGAAATTTAGCATTATGGTATACATAAGTGATGCATTTCGAGGATATCCAAGTGACCCTTCTCTATTTTCGATCCTCCATCTAGTCAACCAATTTGCATCTTTTTTCAATCCCCCCCCCCAAACATCTAGATAACAGATACACCTTGTTTGGATCAGTATAGCCATATCAGATACTTCTGCCATTTAACTTTACCATCACTCACACTTAGGTGACATTCAAGTAAAATTTATAGAAGTAACATATCAAACATCCACATCAATTTAAGAAAATATTCATTTTGATTTGCTTGATTTCTGGAGCATAATGATGAATCCAGGTTTCACCAATAGTAACAAACTTGCAAAGCAGCAATCAAAATTTTATTTGGCAGCAAATGACTACCAAATCAAAACTAACTTATGAATCAATGTCAAATTTGTTTCAGCTCTGTATAACAGATAACTGCATCTAATGGTAATAATAATTTACTTAAATGATGCCATCTGTCTTCAAATACAAATACTTTTTGAACCACCTACACAACAGCACTAGTAAATTGTCAAATTAAAATTTTCTGATTTGGAGGGATTTTAATTCTTGAATAATTTATATGAATACTGTAAGCTTAACTATTTATTAAATACTGTTGGTTCTAAAATAAATGTCCAAATTATATAATATCACATTCTGGACAGATATTGTACAAAATATTTATCTTTTATAAGAATAATTTCATTTAATAAGAAATGATGTACAAGGTTTCCTTAAAAAACATTTATTTCATATTTATATACATATATATTTTTGTTTATAACTCCGTACAATTATTTTATGTTTTATAAATTTCTAGCACATATTTTTAGATAAATATTTCAACACAGAAAACACAGTACATTGGGTTGTCCCGAGTCTACATTGGGTTGATCCTTTTCTTATTAATGCCTTTCTAGATCTTCTTAGTTGGCAACATCAAAATTTAATATTTATAACTAAGCATTACAAAACATAAAAATCCAACTATGTTGGTGTAAAAAGGAAACGAAGATACAAAGGTTCAAATGAAAAAAAAATCTCTTCAGGGAATCTATTTATTACCTGTCCTCTCTGACAGCAGGCTTTGGCCTCACTCTTGCTAAAATACACTCCATTCTCACACAGTTGTGTTTAAAAAAAAAGTTTTAACAATGTTTGACCACTATTTGAACTTCTCTTAAAAGGGAGTAGTTTATGATCAGTGATTCAACTTCACCTTTTGTGATGTTGGTGTCTTGTCCATTGTGATAATACTGAGTATAGTTTAAGTTTGAGTATAGTTGGCAGCAGCTGTCAGATCAGGCAACTTCAGGGAAATAAATTCCTTTGGGGATTATGCGAGGTAAAACCAAGCTTAAATAGGTCTGATAAAATGATTGAACATTTAAAAACAAGCTCCAGTATCAACTGAGTATCTAGGCTATTATGACAATTGACATAGGTTCTTGTGTTTTCAGGATGAATTTTCATGGCTTTGTAGCGATTTATTTTGAGCTATGCTAATGTGGATACTGATCCACTTATGTGATATTTGGGCATTATAACTCGTTTGAATTATCGTTTTAATATCATACACACATTGCTGCATTAATTTTTCCCCCCTGAGAAGTAGAACAGTATTTTGACTCTGCAATGATGTGTATTCTGAATTTGAAATTGACAAGCTTTGGAATAATGATGATCAGGATGGGGGAATTCTTCACTTATTTTAATCAATATTGTAGGTTTCATTCCTCTTTCTCCATTTAGTTGCTTCCTTGTACAATTCAAAGATAGACCTTCGAAGAAAGAATAAGTTTGTTTTGCATTCAGTGTATTTTTAAGAATTTTACTGACTATGGGGATACACCACTTTTTTTTTGGAAAGTAAGATGCTTATTAGAGGGATACTACGCTGATAAGATTTTACTAATATATTTGTGAAATTAAATCAAGTAGCTTCTGTTATTACAAATAATTTGAATAATAATATTTATTTAATGTTCCGAAGTTTAGAATGTATTAACAGAATACAATGTAAACAAAAATTTTGTTTATCTTCTTTAAATGTAGTAGTTATAGGGATTGTTATTTTTATAGATTTGTTCGTTTTATTGTAGAATTATGATTCCATTTCAAATGAATCGATTAATAATAATATATTAGCAATTGAAGATAATAAAAAATATTTTCCTCAAAACATTCAAAATTTTTACAACAGCACCTATGATATTGATAATCCTTCTATTCAAACATCTTTATTTGCAAAGTCCTAAAATCATGCTTCTTCAAAACATAAATTATGCAACAAGAAAGGGTACTTTTTCATTTCGCCGGCAAATTTCGCCTAGCAGACTTTACTGTGACAACACACAGTAAAAATGTTTGTGCGCCATTGAATTATATTGCATACAACTGATGCCGTTTGGTGTAGGTTGTATCATTTTTGACAATTTTATTATCTGCACCAGCGAAATGGAAAAATACCCAAGCTTGTGTTTTCTATGCTTTTCTGCAAATCCGCTGTAAACTGAATGTTTTGTGATGCATAAGCCATTGATGCTCTAACAACTAGATGTGGATTAAAGTCACAGCTTTTTTTTGTATGTTCTCTATAGCTAATTTTAATTTATTTAAAAACTTTTCTTTCTGTATTGATTTCCTTAAATTTATTTATTATTTTTTGAAAGATTTTCTTTCATGCTTCTTGAACAAAATGTTGCAAGATTAACACATCGATCAATAACTCCTGAGTCTAACATTGAAAACAACATTTTTTTTGCAAATTTTTTTTTTTTATTCATCAACATAACACCTTTAGGGTGATAACACGTTCAAATCTTTTCTTCTTTTTCAAGAAATCTTTTTATTATGAGTAAATAGGAAACACTTTCTGAATCATCGACTTCGTTGCTGTTTTGTTCCATCGAAAGCAATGTCACCACTTGGAAAAACCTTTTCACTTCACTTCAAAACCTTTTCAGTAAATACACTTCCATATGATATCTGTGTCATCTCAGCAATCTCACGGAGCTTCATTTTACGATCTTTCATTATAATTTTTGTCACTTCACTCACATTTTCCGGTGTAACGGCTTCCACAGGTCTACCCGAGCGTTTCACATCATTTGTGTCGGTACGACCACGTTTAAACTCGGCAAACCACCGATAAATCGTTGCTTTTGATGGACAAGAGTCCAGGTAACATTTTTCAATCCATTGTTTCGCTTGCACGGTGTTTTTACCCATTAAAAAACAATGTTTTATCAGAACACGAAACTCGGTTTTTTTCCATTTTTTAAACAAACTACAAAACGACTTTACTCCAACCTCGATAACTCAGCTGTTTCTGGTCCAATCGACTTAAAATTTTGACACGTTTTAAGCAAAGGTTAGTACTCTAGAAAGACCTGGTTACTGGTTTACTACGAGCCCCATCTCTGGGTTAGTCTCGGGAGTTATTGATTGATTTGTTACTATTCTTGCACCATCTAAGAGGTCTGAATTCTTTATACTTGACCCCACTGTCCTTGTTTAAAATTTATACTTTCATAATTAAAGCTCTGCTGCATATTACATAACAATCCATGCTTGTTCGTATTTATTTATTACACTACTTCAAATTTTTTGGAAATATTATACTTTTTGTTTATCCCCATAAAAATTATACTAAAATATTTGGTACTTTTCCATTTTGCCGGTGCAGACTTTATTGGCGACAACACACAAAAAACCACATATTCCATTTGGTGTTGATTGTATAGTTTTTCGTGATTTAATCACTTGCCCAATAAAATGGGAAAATACCAAATATTTTTAATAAATTTTATTTTAAATATTTACCTGGGTAAAGAATATACTCTAGCTAGTACTTAAATTATCTCCAAGAGGAGGTGTCTTTTATAATATGTAATATTTGTTTTTCCAAGAAATTCTATATTTGAAAGAGGACAAGGTACAAGCATTAAAATAGGCACACATTTGTTCAACAGTGAAAGATCTTGGAAAAGTTCCATATATGTAATTCAATTAAGAATTAATTTCTGCATTACAAACTATGAAAAAATTTAATTCATTCTATAATTCATAACAACTCATTTATAATTAAAAAATGAACATGGAGAATTAGCCAATACCCAAAAGACAGACTGGTAGGGTCATCCTTACAATATTTTCAGAGTAAACACTAATTTCACTGCTTCACAAAATGCAGAAAATTCAATGTATTTAAAGGTATGTGATTGTAAGTAAAATCATAACATAAAGTTTAGCTAAAATTTATATCTTTTCATATACATTTGCAAATAACTAGAGTTTTGTACATCCATTTCATCTATTTTCTTTTTTAATTCAATTTTTTTAAATAATATATTAATAACTTATATGGTTTAAACTTTGGAAAAAAAACACAGGAATTGTTGGCGAAAAAAGGGGAGGGAGAAATAAGATTATTTTCAAAAATAACACTTGTCAATTTAAACCTTCACTTTCTAGAGTATGATCAAGTCTCCCAATTGAACCATTTCACTCCCATATGGGAAGGGGGAGAGATTGTCATAAAACTTAAGAAAACATGCATTTTGTAGCCAATTAATCAATTTTCTCTACAAGCTTATTTCACATCTTTAATTCAACAATGAATACATACAAGTATATATTGAGATTTAAAATGAAGAGTAATACTATAGAAAATGAAACTTACCTCCTTTTCCTTCTTTGAATTCTTTAACTTTATGCTGATAATATGCATTATATGGATCCCCAGGATTAAGAAAATTAAATTTCTTATTATTGATTTCATTTTGACGAATTCTTGCTTCAAATTCAGGTCCTAAAAACAAACACAAAATACCTCTATTTAAATTTTAAGCAACACATTACTAAGCAACATTTTTATTTTAAATTCGAATTTAAACAAGAATACAGAATTCTTTTTTTTTTGTACTGTTATATTCAAATATTCAATAGATATAATTAATTTCTTTTATGATGAACATATCTATACAAATTAAACATTGGATGGTTATAATTTTGATACTAATTCATAACTCCAGTTATTTGATCTACACAATGATTGAAATTAATGGATAGAAACATTATTTTAAACGCAGTACTAAGGTGTACATGCAGATAATATTAACCATAAATTTGCATTTATACATGCATTACTCAAACACACAAAAATGTATGATTAGAAATTCAGCTCAACACTTATATCTATCAACATGCAACAGAAATTAATATTTGAAAACAAAAGTTCTCTTACCATTTCTAGCAACGAAACTTGCAGTTTTATCCACAATATCTATCAATAGTTAAGGTCAGAAAGTGTGATATGGCAATAATAGTAAAACAAAACAATCATATGAATACACTGTTCCGTAATTTTCTCATATAAATGTCCTCCGAAATATAATCTTTAATTTTAAGCACACTTAAGAATGTTCCTGTAAGAAATAAGCACAAAAAAAAAAAAAAGACCATGATGGAAATTGAATTAAGGGATCATTAACCATAAAAAAGTTGCTCTATCATACATAAATGAGTAAAATCCTAGTGAATTAGTCACGACCATATATAAATGTATAACAAACATTGCACATTTTTTCAAACTGCATTTTAAAAAAAGGATACTCCTCAGTTCAGGTGGCGGATAAATTATTCCGATGGTTGGTTTAGACGGCGCACTTTCTGGCGGAGTCTCATTTTGAGTTTCAGGAGTTGTCTCCGGTTCTACAGTAGTAATCGGAGCCATCTCCGTCTTATATGTAAGACAAAAATTCTCTTCGAAAATTAATTATCTATGAAATTATCACATATTTCCAAATACGTACAAAGATTCACAGTATATACCACAATCCAAACAAAAAAAATGGTTGCATTAAGTTGAGGTGTTTTTTCTCTGCCATACATCTACAGTAATTTATTTATTTAATTGCAATATCTTTTTAATTTCGAAATTTAAGGCTCACGTCTAAAAGTCATTTTGATTTCATCAGCTTAAGACTCACGTTTACCGATAATTTTGATTTCGTCAGCTTTGAAGAATTGAGAACAGTAGTCGAAATTCCAAAATGGTTAACAATACGCCCACGAAATCAAAATGGTCGGCAGATGGAAAACTTAAAGAATCGGCAATAAATTTAATTCATCAGTAAAATTCCAAATACACGAAAGTTCTGATTTTTGAATTACTTTTCTTGAAAAAGATATCACTTTATATTCTTTCAATTACAAAGTTGGACATAAGTCTGTTTCTTCACATCACACTTGTGAAAGATATTTATAGAAAATCAAAATATGAATAAACATATAAAATAAAATAATTTCAAAAGTAGGCATTTATTATTCATTTGCATGATAGTAATTTTAATTATTTTGTATTAAAATGAGGGTGCTGAAAATACTTTTGATGAGATATTTAACGATGTACATGGTCCATTTAAGACGTAAGTTTCGTCAGAGTACTTCAGAATTCTCCTTTCTATTACGCCAAAACCCCCTTTGAATAAATACTTGTATTATAATTATGGCTTGAAACTATTTGATTGGTAACAATGTACTAAATTCAAAAAAATAACGTGATAACAGGGAACTTTCAGAAAACAAGACAGTTTGAAAAATGGTAAATGTCTGGAAAAAACAGTGTATTACTACGCAGAGAGTTTTCCCCGGGGATCGTCTTGCGCACGGTTGCTACAAACTGGTTTCTCCCAAGTACAACGACTTGGCGATTAGCCTTTAACTAGAAATTAGGATTTAGCGGGGAAATATCTTCAACCCCGTAAAGTAAAGATTCCCCTGATAACATTATAAGCAAACCGAATTCGTCTATGTTAACATAGAATTTCCCTATATGTTAGTTGCATATATCTTGTATATCCATTTTATTTCTATTAACATATTTTATATTATCAAATATATAACTTTATTCAATTATTTACTTTCGGCAGGAAATAATCGGAGCATATTTTTATGTACGTACTGTCTTATTCTCGTTTAATTGGGTCTTTAAAATATCATTCGGTCCTATTTATACTTGCTTCCAACGTTTGTTTGTATACTTATGATATACATTTTAAATTATTTTCTGCTTTAAAAAGGTACATTTTTGAACTGTTAATGGCCATTGAATTATTTTCATCTTTTTGTTTTGATTAAGCTTATTTTGCATTTCAAATAATTTCATTTATAAGTATTGATATGTATCAACAGATCATCGGTTGATTCCAACATGTTAAAAATAAAGCCTCCGATATTTATTCTAGCATTGTAATTATTTTAAACCGTCAGAAAAATGAATGTGATTTGTTAAAGTAATTAAACTCTTCTGAATTACAGTATCTTTCATGTAATAGACATTTTGTTTATCAGGTTCTGTTCTGACAGTTGTAATTTCGTACCTTGAATTATAGTTTCTTAAATTTTGGATCAAATCCTACTTTACCGGGGCCATTTGGTGAAATTTTTGAAATCGTGCCAAGATGGCACCAAAAGCTGATATTTCAAAAAAGACGTTTCTAGGAGGGGAAAAATATGGCGACGTCTGTGGAAGATAAATTTTTGAAATGAGCTGGCGTTTTCACCGAAAGAAAGGGAAAATAGAAATCGTTGAATGTGGAAGACAAATTTTGAGATTAGGTGGCGTTTTCACTAAAAGGAAGGATATGGAAGCATCAAGTTTTTTTTTTAAGGTATCCGCCTACGTTTAAAACGAGATTTTCGGTCAAAAAGTTGATTTATTATTTAAGGTCTGTTATTAAATCCGGATTTCTTAGCTTTCTAGAACAATTTCAGTTTTGTTTCTATCTTACATAGAACTTGAGTTATAAGCATTTTAATAATAGTCCGTATCAAGTTTTAGAATTAGAAGTAGCATTCTGCTACCGGAAATGGAACTTTAATGTTTGTTTTTCATGGATATTTTACGTAATACCAATTGATATTGATATTTTACGTAATATTATATCTTACATAGAACTTGAGTTATAAGCATTTTAATAATAATCCGTGTCAAGTTTTAGAATTAGAAGTAGCATTCTGCTACCGGAAATGGAACTTTAATGCTTGTTTTTCATTGATATTTTACGTAATATCGCCTTCAAAATATCTTCCAACATGCAAGATGAATTTCCTAAGCCCCAAAATGCAAATGAATATTTTGATGGTGTAATATGATAAAAAGTACTAAAGGAAGTTTTTATTTGTTTGAAAACTGTAAAATTGGGTGCATATGATGCAATTATATAATTTAACGAAGGACATCAAGACTGCTTAAAAGTCTTAAATAAGCTGAACATTGAAAATTCAGGCTACTTCACTGTAAAGGGATACAAAAAGTTGGGTTACAATCGAATCAGGGAATTGAAGCGTTATACAACACCAAAATATAAGCGTAGGAAAGTTTTAAAGACCATCAGGAAGAAAAAGATAACTTACTTAAGTAATACAGATAGTGAACTTTACAAATCAGGGGCCTTTTAATGTTAAATTTTTATTTAATTAGGTAAGTTTCTGGGTTGAAATGTATTTTCAGCTTTTTCTCAAAATCAAGATTTTCATACTTTGCTTCAGCGCAAAACATCGTATTGAAAAAAGTTATGAATATAATGTTATGAAACTTTCATGAAATTACGAAAGTGAATTCAGGATTTGAACCTTTCCTATTGTTATAATGCGATTACTTTGCATTTTATTGATGATAAAAGTCATAACTTATCACAAATTTGTACAGTTTTTCTGTATGCTAAAGTACGACTTCCTATAAATATTTAATTTTCAGGGATATAATTGTGAGAGAAGCACAAATCCTAAATTAGATTCAATTCCTCTTAATAAAATTTACAGAATTAAAATGTCTCTATTTAAATTTCAGTTTGGGAGTTTTGCACTAGTGCCATTTTACTGCTATTTTCATGTATTTTTTGAGCTGAAATATTAAAGTATAATGCATATAAGAAGTTGTTTTTTCAATTATTTCAAAAAGTCCTCTTCGAAGGAAGGGGGATACCTTAAAATATTTCTCTTCATTATTTCATTCAAAAAACAAATACATCACAAAATGAAGTTCCACACAATGTGTGACCTTCTCAATATCTCAAATTTAAACAAATATTAAAAACAAGAGTACTAATATATTAAAAACCTACGAACTTCCCTCAAATAATATTATTAAATTAAATTTTAAAGTAGAGCAGCAAAAATACCTTTTTTAAAAAATACCAGAAAATCATAGTTAAATTAGAATCTTTTCATAATTATAACAAAATGTCTGAATGAAAACCAAATAAATTTGCCACCATTATTTCAGATTGTTAATAGAAGAGTGATTCAATACCTTTTACTTCAGCAATTCTAAATTTTGAATTTTGCATTTATTTAGGATGATTAATATAAAAAAACAAAGTTTTGTGATAATTTCTCATTCAACTGAAAGTAGTATATTTAGGAAAATGTAAGTTACTTATGCTTATGAAGCATAACGCATTTCACAAACGCAGTGCAAAACAAACCAATTCAAGATTCGTTTACATTGGCGGATATCACGTGGTCAAGTTATCATGTGATTGTGACGTCATATGAATTTAGTCCATTGCTAGGATTATTGAAGTTAATCCAGTAAAGGTTCAATAGTAATTCGTTGCTAATAATTAGTTTTAATTTCCTCTTGCTTGTTTGGCTTAATTAACGTAGCACTACGAGCAACAAGGGCTTTTGGTGACGGACCTCGTAATTTTGAACCACAGTCAAGTGACGAGGATGACACTTGAGTTGGCAACCCCACTCCTAACATCCACACCTCACCAATGGGAGGATTTTGGGCCCCGACAGATTTAACGTGCATCAGCTCCGGCTACACGGCGGTCTTAAGTGGTATCAAGCTCGAACAGATGACTCGACGAAAACCGTCGGCCACGAGTCCGCTACCTTATCCACTAGGCTACCGCGGCCTAACTACCTCTTAAAATAACGGCAAAGTGGTCTACAGTTCGGCATTGTTTCTCGGTATGTTTTCCCGCCAATATTGTTGCCAAATTTCGGAGGTTAGTCTTAGTGATCTGCAATGCAGGGCTGGTGATTAGTCACAACCAAAAAAAAGTGACGGGCCATGATGGCCTAGTATGCATTTCCATCGCATTAAAATTTTTACGAAACCTGGTTGCGCCTCTCAATAATTCGGCAAATCTAATGAATAGTCGTCGAATGCAGATCTAATGAATAGTCGATCTAATGAATAGATCTAATCTGCGTCGATGTACATCATTTCATGGCGATTCAGAAACGGCGCTTTTCTGTCATGCTAGAGAACTTTTAAGGCAATGGCTGTGGTTACTTCTTTAATCTGTTCTAGTTTTTATGTTTGTATTTACCTTGCCATTAGAAATAAAACCTCTTAAAATAACTTTTACAAAATTGGACTCCCGTTCGTGGTATGATATTTATATTTGAAATTCACAAGTCAAAATTTGAGCTTAAAATATATCACTAGGCTCATAAAATAAGGTAGTTTCTTTTATATTGATCACGTGGAGAGAGTTTTGTCAAGGAAAAATTTATTTGGCTCCAATTGACCAAAGAAATAAGATGATATTAGAGCAGTTGTTAATATAATCATAAGGATTCATCCATTAATTATGATTACTGATGAATCTATCTTGAGCTAAGCGAATATTTTAATAATCATTATAGTCACTTTTTTGCTCACATTTTTTTTAATCGCTCACGTCTTTATTCACTTTTGTTGAATTTGATTCTTTAAATAAGCATATCATTCATGATTGCTTAAAGGAAGGGCTCTCCAATGTCACTTTTATACCAATAAATATATTTTGAAGTAGTTAACCTTTTGGCTGCATACTCCTTTTCTTCAGTTCCCTATGAACGTAAGGGTGGTCCAAATAGTTTTCAGATTTTATATTTGCACAAATTATGTTTATAACACTGATTTTTTCGAGAAACTTTTTGCATATTTCGTTCTAAACTTGACTCTATAAAGGACGATCTTGCAAAGAGATGTAAAAAATAGGAAGACAGAAGAAAGGACATGTGATGCTGTTTTATAGATGGCAATCATCAAGTGTACAAAATACAGAGATATTGGTTGCTTATAGGTTACACTATATCTAGCTATTTATGAACTGCTGGCTATTTTCTAAATAATTTCATTAAATAAAAAACGTAGAAAATTGCCGAATTGCATATCTTATTGATAAAAATGGGATGAATTTTTGATTTGTCGAGGCTAGCAAATATTCAAGAAAATTTGATGACCTCTTATAGAGTAATAGCTTGATGATTGAACAATTTCAATAGTCAATCAGAATTGGTTAAAAATTGAACATTAAATTTAATAAAAGTATTAAATTAATATTCTAATATGTTTGCAATATTCATCCGAAATAGAGTATGTTTACAAACTAGAAATTTCGGTTGATTTTTTTTCTTTCAAAAATATTAATTGAAACTGAACTAATGAACGTCGAATTATAAGTATATCGTTAACCGAAAATAGGAGAGTATAATATTTTAACAAATTTATATGCAATTTTGTTTCACGTTTAATGAACTTGAAATTTTATTTACTTTTTAATCGAAATTATTTGGTGTTTAAAAGTTGTGGCGAATAAATATTCCTATTCGACTCTTGTGTGCCATAATTCAATCAAATACATCTAACTCTAAAAGTCAATAACTTATGCAAGGATAAGCCAGTCAAGTCTCACACAATTGTCTATTTATCAACTTTGTAATATAATGTTTAATTAATACTTGCTCTCCAAGATAACACGCTAGATAGATGCACCCACTCAACTAATACCGAATTAAAAGTGTTTTACCGAAACATTCACAGTTGAGGTTGACTTGATTCTTGACTTCACTACGATCACTATCACCTGCAGCAAATCTTGGTCTCTCATACTACCTGTAAGGCATATATTCAACGCTAGTGACACTCGACCTCTATCGTCTCAATTTTACTTTGCTTACATACTTTCCTATATAAACCACTTCACTTTATTTCTACCTGTCTTTAATTTGCCTAATCATTTTTCATTTTGGTTGGGAAGAAATTGCTGTTTTCAGCAATCAATCTTAATTAAAGTTCCTAGGGTTAGTGAAGAGAGCTCAGCAAATAGCCCAACGTCACGACCACTCCTCAGAAATGAAACGTGATTTATCATTGGGTACAATAACCCAGCGTGAAATTACGATTAAATTTGGCCTAAATCACTGGATTCTATGCTGAAAAATTTCCGTAACTTCCTAAATCTTAAGTTACTCACTAATTTTAATTCGTTATCTAACGACTAATCTAAGGTGAAAACCAAAGAGAGCTTACAGAATGTATTATCTTATTATATTAACAGAAACTTTATTATAACAATAATTTTTTACTCTTCTTTCCTATGTTCTCCGAGGAAATGGTCTGCGGTCCTTTTTAAAGATGAATTCATCAGGGTTTGGCACCCTGAAGTGGATTATGCTGTACATCATTGTGGTCTATACAATACATTAATAAACAGTATAAAAATGCATCACATCTATCTCATAATATATATATGCAAATAATGAATGACGTGATCTGGTCAAGAGGCAGAACAATACAAAATGCGAACTTAACGTGGAGCTAAGTATTAATAGTAGTCACGATCCCTAATTACTCCACGAAGTGAGACCAGATATATAACATATAAATGCAATTATGAAATGACTATATACATAATTTATGAACAATAAATAACAAGACAGCCACTTTAAAAAAACAAGTCAATGCGTAAACCAATGTTATATTTTAACAAATGTTTAAATTTTAAAAGTTCCAATTTTTAAAATTAAAATTCACTACTTTCCATCTAGAAAGATTATTCACTTTATTTATTTAGAAAGATTATTTGATTTACAATTAAAAATATTTTTTAGCTTCAAATGAATGTCCGCTTCATTTAGTGGAGTAAGAGCCAAGGTTGCTCTACTGCATTGGAACTCAAGCCGAAAAACCAAAGACTTGTTCTCCTAAAAATATCTTGAAGTCTCGTCAAATGAAATAATAAAGAGTGATACAACCTTATATTTGTATTTAAAATCTTTCTGGGATCCAACTTCGCTTAAAGAGACGACACTTCTCCTACTAGACTCTCTGGTTGTTGTGTGGGCCTTGCATTCCATCGCTCTTCAATGAAGGCTCTTTCCTCTGCCGAGATGGTGGTTGGTGCTCTTCGTCGACTGGTGTTTCTGCTGTGGAGGTTGTAAGGGCTTCCCGTTCACTGTGGTTGGTTTGTGGTGGGGTTCTCTTCGATTTGGCGGATGTAGGTGGCACCTGTTGACTGCTTCTCCAGGGTAGTTGTATCCTCCCCTCCTCTTTTCAACGGAACTGGAAACCGCTTGGCAGGCCTTATATTATGCAGGGATGACGTTGGCTGTCTTTTCCGTCTTGTGATTAACCTTTGGGGAATCCTCCTCTTCGGAGGTGGAGCTGAACTATTGGACAATGGTCGTTTGGCTGACCTATCCTTATTTCTGTTACCTTGTCGGTTGGGATCTGTTGATTTACCTAGGAAACGTCTCTTTCGAGGCCTAATACTATTACTCGTAACTGAGGTATTTCGCTTCGTTTGAGGTACTCGACTGTCTAACATCGTTTTACGCTTGAATCTAACTGACTGTGGCTTTGGGCTCTCCGAGTAATTGTCCCTCCAGGTATCTCCCGATGCTAAGTCCCGATCCTCCCTATAGATACTTCGTTCCGTCTTTCCCCCCCTCCTACCGCCTTTTCTTTGGTGGTAGAGCTTAATTTGGTCAATATTGATGGTACTCTCCCTTTTATGTTTTAGAATCACTATCTTGTTTTTAAACACTCGAACCACTTTGAAGGGTCCCTAAAATTTGGGCTGAAATTTCGCAACCACTTTCGGTTTTGTTGAAATAATTGGATGCGTTTCCACTAAAACCAGATCGCGTTCACTTTAACCATCCAATTCTATCTTATCCTATTGTAGTATCGAGCCTGTTTGTTTTGTTGTATTTCCGTTCGTTGTTGAACCTCCGCCCAAAGTTTTTCAATGTTCCTACATGCCATATTTCCCTGTTCAGGGACGAGGACCAGTTTTTGGAAGGTAGTTATTAATTTATGTTTTAAAAATAGCTCAGCCTGAGTTTCCCCCTAGTTTCATGTACCGCGGTTCTGATTGCATATGCGAACTGTTGGAGAAATTGGTCCCAAGAGGTATGATTTGATTGCACGTAACTAGTTATCATCTGCATTAAATTTCGATGGACTCTCTTTGAAGCGTTTGTTTGAGGTCTGTAAACAGTAGTTTTTGTGTATGCAATGTTCAAGATGCGACATAGTTCCTCAAATATTTCCGAAATTAATTGGGGTCCATTGTCACTGAATACCCTAATTGGAGCTCCGCATCTAGATATATATTATTGAAAAGGGTTGTGGCCACTGCTTTAGCTGATGCTTTTAGTAATGGAATTAATTCAACCCATTTAGAAAAATTATCGATGATTACTAAAAGAAAACGATGCCTATCGTTTCGAGGTTGGGTATGATCCTAAAGAGAGAAATTTGCTCGTTTGGGTAAGTAGTTTTTACCGAAATTAATTGTCCAGCTGGAAACGCGTTTTTATAATTATAACTTTGTCATATGTCGTACGTTGAAACATACTCATGATTCTCCTCATTTTAGGAAAGTAGCACGCTTCTTTGATTCTAGCATAAGTTTTTCTTATACCAAAATGACCCACCAATGGATTATCATGAAATTCCTTTAGAATAGATTCATTTTAGGATTATGGAATGTAAGCCCTCAGTCCGTGTTTAGAAGTTAGATACATCGCATAAAAAAGAATACCACCAAGAAGTTTAAAGTCTTTGGACCAATTTTCAGATATTACTGCATTTATTGTCGGATCCTCTGGGTTTTCCAAATAATGATAAATATGACTTAACTCCGGGTCCTATCTTTGCTCGCTTTTCAGCAACACCAAAGAATTGATAATGGCGCAAGAGACATGCTCGAGTGCCTATCCCTCAAAAGGCTGTCTGGACAACGCATCAGCCACTATATTCTGATTCCCTGGTCTATGTTCCCATTCTATATTGTATTCTGCCAATTTTAATGCCAACCTTATCATTCTTCTTGAAAGGTTTTTCCCGTTCGTTAATTTGGTCAGCTTTGCATGGTCCGTTATTACTTTTGTTGGACAATGTCCAAAATATGAACGAAATTTTTGTAACACCCAAATCACTACTAAACCTTCTCTTTCAGTTATGGAATAATTTCTTTCCACTTTATTTAGAGTTCTTGATGCATATGCTATGCAGTTTTCACCCTGCGCCAGCACAGCACCCACTCCGACTGCTTGAAAGCATCGGTGTGCAATTCAAAAGGGGAATTTAGATCAGGTAACTGCCATTCTGGAGCCGAAGTAAATGGAGCCTTTAACATGTCAAAGGCCTTTTAGGCCTCTGGAGTCCATTAGAATTTGATCTTTTTGCGTTTAAGTGCATATAAGGGTTCACAAAGCTCAGAATACCCTTTGATAAATTTCTGATATCACCCCACCATCCCTAGAAATTTCGAAACGTGGCGTGCGTTTTTCGGCGTGAGCATGTCAATAACAGCTTTAATTTTGTCAGGCAAAACTGAAAAACTATCTTAAGGTGGTGGACATGATCAAAAAAGGACCTCGAAATAATTATGACATCGTTCATATAAGCATAAAAATTTTTCCCAATCACTGGTTTTAGTATAATATCCATTGCTTGCTGAAAAGTGGGTGCACTACCTGATAATCCAAAAGGCATTCGTTTGAAGGTATATGTTCCCTTTTTGGTTACAAATGCCGTTTAAGGAATGTCTGGTGGATTTATAGCTAATTGAAAATACCCAGATTTAAGATCTAACGTGGCGTAATACAATTTTGTTGGATGTTCATCAATAGGTCGTCAATTATTGGCAAGAGGTACTTCTGGTACCTAGTGATAGCATTCAGCTTTTGATAGTCTATTGCGAATCTATATGCGTCGGGAAAATCAACGGGTTTGTCATCTTTCTTTCTACAGAAAAACACGGGGGAGGCATATGGGGACTGAATAGGCATAATAGTTCCTTCTTCCAGTATGCTTTGAATATGAATGTCTATTATGTGCTCTTTAACTCTGTCGTAGCGGTAAGGCCGGGACGCTACTGGAGGATGGTCTTCTGTATCAATTTCTTGATAAAGCACATGAGTAAGACCTGGTTGATCCGAGAATAAATCAGAGTACTTCTTGAAGAGCACCAAACAACTCCTGCTGTTGATTTTCGTGTAACCCTGCTAGGTTGATATCGACTGGTTTCACTTCCTTACTTTTAATCTGCCGTATCTCATCATCAGGGATAGTTAAAGTGCTTGTCTCAAAATCCAGCGTGATTTTAGAAACCCACGCTTAGAACGCAAGGGTATTATAAGCTTTCCTCTACGTGGAATTGCCAAAATTTCTTAAAGTTTCTGATACAAACTGATAAGGTTACGCGCCACATGTTGTTCCTTGCGCCGTGGATAAGGCGAGGTTTGACTCCAGCCTTTTGACAAAATAAAAATAACGATCATAAAATTCAAGCGATACAAACGATTTCTCAGCCCCCGTATCCCATAATGCCGTTACAAACATGTCATATAAGACAATCGGGATAAGTGGAATATCATTCATAGTATTAATACTTGTAGTAGGATTTTGCCAACCACGCGATCGAGAACCTCTTGTTATTCGATCGCCTATTAGTTTAACCGTCTGTGGTTTTGTTGGAGCGACCCTGAAGGTGGATACCTATTTCTCTGTTGTTGTTATATATTATTGTACGGCGGCCAATATACACTGGTGTAAGAAATTAAGAGAATTTTCATATTTTATCTACGATATCCGGAACTACAGGACAGATTTTAATAAAATTTAATGTGAACATAGGTTGATATAATACAAACAAAATAAACATTCAACAGCTATAATAGACTCACATTTTTGTGCGCAATACTCATGTGAGTCTGAAGGTCTGAAACAGCGGTTGCAGAATACACAAAAGAAATGGGTTCATAGGGGATATGGTACCCTCTTACAGTTATACACGCCTTGCAGTGTGATGTCATACTGGAAATAAGGCAGTTTATCAGTACCTAAGGCAGTTGGTCCCACTCATTCACCAACGCTGTTTTCAGTTCCTGGATGGTTCTTGAAGGGGGGTTGCGAGTTGCAGTTGCCCTCCCCAGAGCGTCCCAGACACGCTCTATAGGATTGAAGTCTGGAGACCTGGCTGGCCAATCCATCCGGCGAATATCCTCACTCTCGAGAAATTCGTTGACCAGAAGAGCTCTATGTGGCCTCGTGTTATCGTCCATTAAGATGAACTTGGGGCTCACTGCACCCCGGAAAAGGCACACCTCATCCGTATAGGGCTCCAAGACCTCATCCGTATACCTCACACTAGTCACAGAGCCTCTGTCAAAGACGTGGAGAGGTGTGAAGCTATCCAACATGATGCCTGGCCAGAACATTACACAATTTTGTACAGAAATGTGAAGAACTGTTTGTTTTTATATTTCTGAATTTCAAGAATAAAGTACAGTAAAAGAATATAGTATTGTAAGATAGCAATATAATTACCCAAGCTTATAATGAAATGGATCCTTTTTCTTTCTATTTTAAAAGTGATTCGTCATCGTATCCTTTTCGGTAGTATTAAGTAACGAGAATTTTAAAAGAAGTCATAAGCATTTTAAACATGAATATTAATAACAGAGAAGCAAGAAGAAAATTGGTCAAATTTTCCAAATAGTACATATTTGTGTATTTCTTGACACACTTATTCGCAAGAAAAACAGATGTAAATGGTACAGAAGTATAATTTCTTAGGAAAAAGTATTGAGTAAGAATAACTCTCAGCTTACAAAAATATAACATTACATTTTACACCCAAAATGAAAAGTGTATCATGAAACAGATTGAAATAGTTTCCTCTGTGTTACAAACTGTTTTCTTGATTATTATAATATTTTTTACACTTAATTTACTCTTCAAGTATTTATCTATAATATTTTGTCACAAATTAATTTTCATTCAACCTCAAAGTAACTTGAAATTTTATTTTAGTTTAACTAATCTAAATTATGTAACATAATTTGAAATGACTGGAATAAGATGGTTTAGAGGATAAAGGATATAAAAAAATATTTGTTCGACAATAGCAAACATTTAAAATAATATACTTATGATCATTATATGATACCCCTGTAAAGTTTTTACAGCTTATTTCGTATTCTTGCATTAATAAACAAAATTGTTGAAATACATACATATTGTTCTGTTAAAATATTCTCTTAGCATTTTGAATAATGGTTTAATAAAAGGAAACAAAACATTTGATTAAAACGTGTGTTAGAAAAACCACTCTCTTTTTACATTTGACGTTTACTTTATTACTTAACTACTTTTTTACTTTTTTCGGACAAACTTTTATTTCCAGTTTACTTATCTGTAGAATAATGCTTTCTCCTTTACTTTTCATAATAATAGTGTGATAGGGAATTTTTAATATTAGAGAGAGAGAGAGAGATTGATTACTGTTAGCATAATTAATCACCTCGCGATACTGTTAAGTTAACTGTTGTATTAAATCCAAAAATAAGGAACATACCTAGTATTTCCATACAAAATACTTTTAAGAGTAATTAAAAACATTTTTTATGTGTAAAGAAGATAGAAAATAAACATTCAAGAAGTTAGAGAGAGAGAAGTTGTGTTTCGAGTCATGTTATTTAAGGTATCCGTACACTTTCTGAGAAATTTTTTTGAAATACATTAATATTTGCTATCAAAATACTTTTAATGCTAAAATATAACCTAAAACTTCGAAAAACACATGTAATAATGCGCTTTTAATTCCAAAAAAAAAAATTTTAGAATGGAAGACATAGTGAAAATAGTTCGCAAATTGATTATCAGAATAATGCTCATAACTCAAAAGTAAATAAAAAATATCATTATTCTGTAATTTTTATCTTATTCATAATAATTTCTTTTGGGGCTGGTACAACTTTTATGATGGAAATCATATTACTACAATTTTTATTGTGTTTCGAGTCAAATAACAATAAAAAAAAACAACAACTTATAATAATACATTTTACAGCCGTGAAATTCGTAGGGGTTCTTAAAAACTATGTAAGGAAGGTACTTGCGAAATTTAAATTAATTTGGTTCATAACTTTTTCTGATATCTAAGTTGCCATATGTAAATATGCCAAGAAAACTCATTTTGAGAAAAATCAAAAACAAACTATCAACTGCAATTTTTAATAATAAACATAAATATATTTAAAATGCTTCTGGTTTATAAATAACACCTTTTTTACTTCCTAATACATTATTCCCCCTCCCCCCCTCCCATGAGCTCTTAATATTTTTCGACGCTGATTTACATTTGGTGTTGAATGACATTCACCGTAAAAAATTCGACTATTGTCAAGATGTTTATATGATTTAAAGTAAAATAATCCGGGGTTATATTTAGCTTCTTTAAAATGTCAACTCAGCTCTTACACCCATTATTAAACTATATGACAGCATCCAGCAGCGAACCAGATTTAAAAGTTTTAAGGCACATGAAGGCTTTCGGTACCCTCTGCCAAATAATGCTATTAAAACATTCATAGGCATTCTGTGTCTTACTATGAAGGCTCTTCGACAGAGGTTATTTAGAACACAGTTCTAAATATGTGGGTTTAATCTTATTTAGAGTTTTATTCGATAAGCCATGATATTTTTCTCTGGGGTTTTTGACGCATGACAGATCTCGTTGATTATAACACCAGCTATCTTTTCCGATTGGGTGCTGTCCATTCATTGGTTTTTTGCCATTCGACAAGGCCGCAACATTTTGTTGAAGTTTGAGTAGATATATTGCCTACATTCCTACGAACAGCAATCCTATAGTAATTTTGCAATCTGTCAATAAAATAATCGGTAAGTTTACCTTCACCAGATAAACTTTTATTTTTCAATTTCAGCTTGCACAATCTAGCACCTACTCTTTTCTGGGTACTTGTCTATTATAGCGGCACCCGATGATTAATCGCCAAGTAGGTTGTATCAAAAGATAGACTTCACGGGTTTGGCAACGACTTGGCGTAATCGTAACTTGACTGGCACCGCTATAATAGACAAGTACCTTTTTCTGGACATGCCCAGTACAGTCCAGTTTAGTGATATTATCCTTCCCATATGTGTCTTTCCCGCTGATGAATCGCCGTCACCATAATAGTGTGAATATTTAAAATGTCGTTTGACAATTGATCGCTCGAAGATTCTGTTCTCACCAACAACTTCCATTTTTAACACAGAACCTTTAAAATTGCTTTGGCATACATGATCTGCTTCAAGTATTTCGGATTAGGCATTTCGGAGTGCATTTAGGTATTTTTGCGATCTTTCTGCAGGTCGGACAACATGACGATATTATTTCAATGTCCACTACTTTACCAGTGTCAATTGATATAGCAGCAACACACCCATTCATAGAAGTGTAATCTCTAATCTGCCATATTCCCTCGACAGAAAAAACGCATTCAGCTAATTTATTTTTAGAAGAATGCCTACTCAAAATTTCATTAGCTGCTTTTTGCATTAGCAGTTTACTTCTGAAATCACAGACATAAGTTTATTCTCGTGATTGGTGTATGCAGTTTTACTGAGCCTGGGTAAATTTAATGTAGCACATAACTTATATGCAGCAGACCTTTTCCAATTTGTCTTATGGCATAAACAAATCTTGCATTTACCTCAGGATAGTTCAATGATTTCTTCGAACTAGAAAATCCTGTGCAAAAGTCGCAATGTTTACATTTTACAACAAAACTTGAGCACAATCCATATCTGGAGTCTTCATGTAACAGCAAAACATCATGAAAGCATTGGAGGCCACAAATTTGTAAAATTGAACATAAAAGGAGTTCTGAGTTAATAATTCTAATACCAGTTACTGGTTTATTTTCATATTCAGCTATTTCTTCATCGAAAATAGCAGAAATGTTCAACTTTGAAGCACTGGCATTAGCAGTTGCATTACTATTGCATTACTATATTGCTATTTTTGGCAAAACCATTACCACTAAATTGTCGTTTTCTTTGAGCACTAATTCTTCGTTTGCATTGTCTATTTTAAACGAAAATAATTCAACTTTTCATCAATAAAAAGAATCTTATACAACAACTTATAACGATGAGAACAGAAACCCAAACAGTTGTAAACAAACAATAACAATTCTCTTTTCGTGCCAGATTCTAGATTAAAATGTTTTTAAAAACCTGCTGTCATATATATTTTCATATTCTAAAAATTCTGTTTCATGTTTTAAAATTTATTTACATTTTACCATTGTAAATATAAATGATATTTTGAAAAATAAAAATGTAAACAAACATTTTTTCCAACTTCCTGCCTGCAGACTTGCACTTCCGGTTTCAAAAATTAGCTATTGAGTAAAATTAAAATCCCTATACTTTAAGTTCTATATAAGGTATAAGCAAAATTCAAGCACTTTTTGAAAGAAAAAAAGTTTTAATTTTAAACTAACAATAAAATTAAGAATCGAAAATTGAGACAAAAATCACAATACCGGGATTTCTGAATGTTTGCGTGTGTGAGTACTATCACTTTTCATTACAAAAAGGCATGCACAGTTTTGAATAAACTGCTTATAAAAAGCTTGCTAGTAGTGCGAGTTTTATCGAAGTTCATGCGTTTAATAATGATACGAATAGGGGAAAAATAATTATCTTTTTATTTAACTGTTTATTTTTAACCTTCCATTTAACGATGTTTCAGTCGAGGCATAGGTTCCAGTCCTGGGTTTGCAAACGACCCTTTAATATGCATGGACTGGATACACTTTAAATCTATGTAGACAGAGAATGGAATTAAGAGTTTAATGTTATCTCTCAAATGTCATCCTTGATGTCTGAAAAGCCTTTTAAACTACTTTTTACACTCGCTTTAAGTAACAAAACTGTAGAAATAAATATTTTTCATTATGCATCATTTTTAATAAAGTCAATATCACCGTGGAATTAATTCTTCATTTGTTCTTCCCCCGTTTTCATATATATATATATATTATGAAAATGGGTTAATTAGTTTTGATCCATTTTCATCTGAAACTGAAAATAGATTTTAATGTACTAAAAATCACATGATTTGTGCATTCTTTTGTTTGATTCTATTTCCAAAAATACCATTCTCCTTTTTTCTAAAATAATATCTTAGAATTTTGATAACTGCACAGTTTCTTCTAGTTCTGAAAAAAGAAAGGATGCGTTAAATTAAAAGGGGCGTATTTCATTTTCTAGTTTTCGAAGGAGAAGATAAAAGCAGCACTCAGACAAAGAAGGAACACATAACTACTTTTATGCTCGGAATTTGTTTACTCCTTTCCCACGAAATTGGAATTAAATATGCTTTTGCTGAAAGATAACGATGCTATTCTTTCTATTTTACCGAAAGGCTTAATTTCTATTCGACTCTTTTCTCATTTCTCCAAATTCAAGAGGTATTAAGTTATGTTATTCCTATCCGATTTATAATATCTGGGTTTGGTATAAGTGGGACTCTCTCAACATCTTTTTTTCTAAACTCCGCCATTATAACTCGTATATTGTTACATCCACATTTCTTATATTTAAAAGAACATTTCATTGATTTTTTTTTCCTGAAATAAATACCATAATTATCTGTATTGTTACAAAAACTCCACTCGAGCGTGGGTGCATAACGCACAGAAATCAATCCAACACTGAGAAAAACGGTAAATTACGCTTTATTCACAAATATTCAGGATGACATACGGAGAAGCTTGGGCAGTAACAGAACAAACAGAAAAACAGCACTCGAACAGATTAGTAACACAAATACAGGAACAAAAACAGCACTTGAAATCACAGTCACGGTTATATCAGCAACGTTCAGTTCACTTGCTTGTTACGTCGCACTTCGGACAGATCTTCGCAGTATTACTCTGCACTTCCTAGTCCATTCTCGACTGTTCCCGGCAGATTCACTCGGCTACGCTGCTGACAACTCACATTATTATATATTTATACATATATATAGACCATATATATAGATCTCTCTCTCTCTCTCTCTCTCACACACACACACACACACACACACACACACACACACACACACACACACACACACACACACACACACACACTGATTTAACTTAATTTCTATTAATTTCTCACCATAATTATATAATTTACTAAACTTGCCCATTCTCTCCTTTAAAAGATAATGTTATTCTTATTTCCTGATACGATTCCTTTTTTCTTTTTAAGTTATTCAATCACGCGTTTTAAAAAAAAATTCATAGAATCAGCAGTCTTCCCACGGTCCAGATTTGTAGGGATGATCCCTACCAGACTTTAGGTCTAAATTTAAATTCCCTTGAGGTTCTTTCATCCAGACCATGTGGTCTTTGACGTTTAAGTGAATTTTCCCTCATATATCATCGAAAAACGTTCTCTTCTTATACTCTTCCTCTCTCTTGCTCAGACATCTCTCTTTGTTGATAATCTGAGATTTTTATGGTAGCTTCGCTTCGGCCTCTTCAGCCGAAGCCAGGCAAAAGTCTGCTACAGTAAATTAATATTATTTCGGCCATGAATTGAATGTTTCATTAATGTTGAATAAACGTTTAAGTAAATACATTTCATACATACATAAAAGATTAAATAATTATTAATGTTAATTAAAAATAATTTAAAAATTGTAAAAAATCCTATTTAATTAGAGATTATATTCTCTAAAACCAAATTCAATTTTTTTTATTAAATTAAAAAAACTATAAATGGTACAGAAGTAATTGAAGATATCAGTAAATTATCAAAGTAACTAAATCAATAAAATTTTAAATATATACAAAATATTATATTGGAAAAAAGCCGTAAGTTTTCTGGAATACAAATTATATATAATAATTTTAATTCAAAACATATAGAAGCCAGTAAATAAAGATTACAACCTAGTTAAATAAAAAGCTACCCAAAACTTATCAAAACGGAAGAGAAAAGAAAAGAATTAATGAAAAACAAAAATGGAGGCATGTTAAATGAATTACTGTCCTATATTTTGGAATAGGGAAATTGTGTATAAAATAGTTTCCCCGATCCAAACATGACATCTTCAGTAATTATATCATCAGTAATGGTATAAACTAAGAATAATCAAAATTTCGGAAACGTCTAGAATTTGAAATTAGAAAAATGAAAAAAATTAAACAAACATACTTTACAACCAAAGTAAATAAACATAAACTAAAAAAATATCAATACCCATCAATACACATTTAAAGAAATTTTTTTTAAACTAAGAAAGTTATAAATTATTCTTCAAACAAAATTTTTGCACACCTATCATTCCCAGATGGTATGATATAATCTATAACAACATCCAAATAATTGAATGACTGACTGACAATACAAAGCTAAAGGAATAAGTAAGAAATACTTTTTGGAATTTTTTAAAATTATTTAAAAACCTCGACCAAGTAATTGTTTTAAATTTAGCAAATTTAGCAGCAAACAAACTTATTTAATTTTGTAAATCCAAGACTATCAAAATTCCTAAAAAGGAACTGTTTTAATAATAGCTGATTCTTGCATCATTTAGGCCATTGTAGAAGCGGAGAACTGATTTCTTCTAAAAACTGTTTTCTGGAGAATGGGTTTCTCATAAAATTAGGGAAGGATTATACTCTGTTACGTGCAAAGGCACTGAAACGTTATAAGCTTGGAGAATCGATTTCTCCTAAAAATTATGGAATGATATACACGGTAAGAGCAAAGGTGCTGGAACAATATTACAGTGTCTTTGTATTTAAAATTTAATTTATGTGTTTGTGTTTTTCGTCCATCCAACATTAATAAGCGTTAGCATTTGAGAATAATTATTTGTCATCATTATACTCATAGACATACCATCCCCTTACATAGTGGACTTTTCGCCCGGGATAAACTTTAAAATACTAATTAAAGTGAAATTTTTGTAGAACTGATTTTGGAAAAATTATTTCGCGAAGTAGGAATTCTTTTTTAATGTAGCAATTAGAAGAAAAGTGTGAGGACCTGTGGATTGTTGGATTTTGGGCAAAACGTGTGAGTGTTTATACAAAAAGTGTACATAAATTACTTGGATTAAAAGTGTTGTATAAATGGAAGTTAAACTGTGCCTTAATCACCTAGATAACAAGTGCTGCGAAAAAGAAGAAAATATTCTTTCTGAATGTTCTCATTTGAATTCAGATTGTTTGACAACTGATAATGCTTAAGAATTCGCAAGAATTTTATAGAATTTTTAATCGAAATTGAAAATCCCCCAACAGATGGTTTAATTACATTTCAATTAAAAAATAAAATCGAGAAGTCTAAATATTTTGAAAAAAATCCGGAATTTGTCACCTATCGCTTAAACTTTACAATCAGAGAAAGAAACAATAAAAAGGAAAATGAGATAAGGGCTCAAAAGAACCCATGTAACTAAGATGGCTAAAAAATTGAAATTATTACGATTAAGGAAAAAAGTTAGAGCGTAAAAAATAATAATACAGAACATTTGTAAAAATATCTCTAAGGCAAACGAAAATATAAACACAAATGTCAGAAAATATTCTTATCTTGTTAAAACAGACCCACAATGAATGAAAACAAAACCTGTAAGACAATTTAGTCTCTTCAAGGATTAAACACCGGTTAAAAATGCGAATAATAGATTTGTCGCAACTATCGCGGCTACATCCTTGAACCGCGATCAAAGTGTAAACGTCACTATTAATGGTAATTTAATTCAAACCCTTTTAGACTTTTGAACTGAAATGTATGTTTTAACCCCCAAAATATATCCCAAATATATCAATTGATTATGATCGGGAAATATTTTTTACTTCAGCTTTTGGCGAGAATATTTTTGAGAAAGCCTCTAATATTCCATTCTCCATTAAAAGCGCTGTAAAACTCAGTCGAAATATCATTTTTGTTACAGGATGATTGTATTCACCGTGTCTTTTAACTTCCCATGCATATAATGTTACGAGTGCAATGAACTTAAGGGCAATTGGCCACTACCCGACCCATGGTCACAGTAATAAATAGCCGTTAATTGATCATAATCCCCCCCTTCCCCAACTATGAAAAAGAGTAATGGGTCAGACAGTGGGAAAAATTTGAGCTTTTAATTGTGTGCGAAGGGATGCGAATTGGAATATTTTTTGCACATTCAGTGGTGATTTAAAGGTCCCCATATGATTTAAACGATATTTTGAATACAGAGATGAATCAAAATTACACGACTTCATTTCTAACGACACTTCAAGCTACAATGACGGATGTGCCGAACAGGAGGCATTGTTTGTCTACTGTTACTTATTTCTAGACGAAACTGTAAAGTGAAAGAGGGATGAAGTCCTAATATCAGTTCTACATCGACCATCACGACCAGGCATGCGACCTCGCATGCGAAAAACTAATTAGCATATTACATAAAAATTAATGAGTTGGAAGATTAACGAATGATAATTAGTATCTTACAAATTAAAAAAAATTAGTAAAATTCAAGCAAATATGCACCTGAAGAAATAATAGCAAGACAAACAAGACAAAGAAATCTGGAATATATTGAGAATGTCATAAGTAAAGGTCATAGTTTGCAATATAAAAGATGAAGAAATGTATGAATATTGCATTCATCCATGAAGCCATGTCTTTTAAATATTCAACGCAAACACCCGTCGTGAATAATAAATCTCGGAAAATTTTGATGTGTCGCGTTTCTATCGACGCAACACATCAAAATTTCGACATTTTTCTACGTTAGGCTTTACTTGCGTGATTTTATATGGTCTAAGAAATTTATTGTAGAACTTTTGTAGAGATCCATGTTTTTTTTTTTTTGACAGCAACTTAAGTCGTTGATATTATATGCACGAGAAGGGTTTCGCCGAAGATTGTAAGACATTTTATTCTCATTTTGCACTTTTTTAATTTACTGTTTAGCTGCTTTGCAGAAATTTCCTACTGTTGTTAAGTTCAAGCTGTTGTAAACTGCTGTATATGTAAATCAGTTTTTTTATAAATTTTTGTGCCAAAGAGTAATTCGAAAGGTAATGTGTCGATGCTTGACTTAAACGTCGAATTAAAAAACTTGTGTACTTTGTTAAATATATTTCAACCATTTCATTAAATCGTCTTCGGGTATCTTAGAAATGACAGAAATATTGATTCTATTAAAGCGTCCATCTTGACCATTTGTACGAGAAAAACCTATAACTAATCGAAATATGACGCAGAAAAATATTTTCTTTGGCGAAATAAATGTGAAATCCATCTGCGGTTTCATTGTCAATGCCAACGAAACGTGGGTGTCGAAACTCAACTTTTTGAATATCAAATTTTTTTTATTACTTCAGTAGTATATTTTGATTTCGTCTGGTACAACGAAATGAACTTGGTGAAAGAATCAGCGGCAAGAAAATATGCTTGTTATTCTTAGATGTAGCTAAAGGCCCAAAGATGACGAGTATGGAGAGATATATCATCTTTAGAAAAGGGAAGGAGAAAACTTTGTTTTACGGGTGTTTTCCCCCCTTTTTTTCATAAGGGAAGTTAAACATTTAGAAATATATTCTTTCAATTTTGAATTAAAATTGAAATATAAAATAATTAATTTTTTTTCAAGTGTTCCTTTACCAAAAACGTCCTATTTTAGGGAGAGAGCATTTTGGATAATGTGATGTTGCTTTTCGTTGAGGATTACGAACATTTCTGAACCATCAATAAATTTGTAAAGGACATTATGTTTAACATGATGATTATTGTAAGGTCTATTTTAAGAGATTGAGCTTATGGCAAGAGTATGAGGATCACGTTCTTGATCTTCTTTAATTTTATGTATTATAGAATCAGTAAAGTGATTAATTAAAACTTGATTCTTACTTAAAGAGTCAACAGGGGCCATTTTGTGAACTAGAACGATGCGGGATCGTGTAATCATAGTTCAGTAATGCAGGGGACCAACTCACTATTCGTGTATTTAGATCTTTCTTACTCATAATTTTAATAAATACAGCGCAATCATAGCAATTTTGAATTAATAAAATGTATATTTTAACTTTTAAAGAACTTCTACGATTGCTAAGGATAACAGTTGTAGCCACTGTATTTTCTTTCGGTCTCACAGCTTTTTTTTGACATGTAATATATTAGATGTAATGAGTTATCATATCTAGATCTTCGTATCAAGAAAGCACCATGGCCAGCAATTGATACATCAGTGTGTATTTCAGATTCACAATTTTGTCAATATATGCCTGAAACAGGTTTCTGACAATACAAATGTTTTAAATTATCAAAGGAAGCTTTTTTTTTTTTAATTTAAGATCAAACTGAAAAAGGGTATGAAGAGGAGGTCAAGGTTTTGCAATAACAGAATAAGCAAGGATAAACTTACGGGAATAGTCCGTGAAGCCTAAGAAACGTTGAGCTTCTTTAATAATTTTAGTTTCTGGGAGATTGAGTACTGATTTAGTTTTAGAAGAGGAAAGGAAAAGTTTTCCATCTTTGATAATAAAACCTACAAACTCAATTTTTCTGCTTAATAAATTGACTGTTACAAAAATTTATTTCCAATTCATAATCACGAGAAATTTTTAGAACTGCTTTAAGTTGATCGATAGCTTCAGATTTATTTTTAGCAGGAATAACACATCATCATATAGGGCAAAACAATTCCTTGAAGAATTTATATGGGGAAGACTGAATTAATGAAGCATTGAAATATTGAGGTAGATATTTAAGGGAATGTACACACACGAGTTAATAAATATTTAATGATCGATTTAATGATCACGTGAAAAAACGAGGAAAATATTAGTCGTTTGCGTGAAATAATCCGGTCCCACTTCATTTTTTGCCCGCATATATCTGGTTAGATTGGAATGCAATTTGATACTTGGGACTTGAGAATTTTTTTTTTTTATTAAATCTATGAAATAATCCCTTTAGTTCGCTTTGAGCCCATTTTGTGCAACCGCGATGAGATTGCCAAAGTATTTTTGGTGCCTCATTTCTTCCGAGTGTTGTTCATCTAGAAAATGTCCAGAATCTTATATCGTGAGGATATTTTGTGAACATTCACATCTTCATAAAGCAATAATTTTTTAGAGTGAAATTTTCAAATATTTTCAGCGATATGTTTGTTAACGCCTTAAAAGTGTATTTTACAAATGTTTAATAATTACGACGTAAATGGGAATAATTTTATGGCATAAATATGCTTACGAGGGCGGGGTAAAAGATGAAATTTGAAACTAATTCAGTAGGAGCGACATCTTTTTAATGTATTTTAATAAACATTTTACTTACAAGTGTCTGTAAAACAGAAATGGTCAGAAAACATCTCGACCGACAAACCAAGTACACTCGTGATTATTTTCTTAGGAAATATTTTATATTATAGAAATGATATTAGCTCAACTGTTTGTTTGAATGACGGTTCAAGTCTCAGAAATACGAGGAAGTATTGTAAGGTTTTAATTATTACCAAGAAATAACCAATATATCGGGAAAAAATTATTCTGCCTATTAATTGACAATTATGTACATACTGTTGTAAATGACAGCTATTAATATTGTTTAGTTTGGTTTCAGGAAGCCTTAGATTGAAGTAATCCACCGCACTGCTCAAGATAGAGGTTCGTAGTGTGATTAAGTTCCTTCATTTGAAAGGCTACTGTGCGTGGAAAGTTGTGGCCACGGTTGCCTAGTAGTTATGGTCGCTAATTCGCTGCCGGTGTTGTTTCTGTCGAGACGAGGGTTCGAGACTGGTGTCATTAAATACCCACCGCGTAGTGATACTGATGTACATTGAATCTATCGGGGTTCCAAGCTCTCTTGTTGGCGTGGTGTGGAAGTTAAGAGAGGGAGATGCCAGCTCAGATGTCTTCCTTGTCACTTGACCGAGGTTCAAAATGACGATATCCTTCGTTAAAAGTTTTCATTTAAATTGTCCTGGTGTTGAAGCAAAACCTATTTGGTTAAGGTCCGTGTTGAAAACCTTGGGTTTTTTTCATTTCAAGCTAAATAATTAAGCAAATTTCATAATTGTTTAAATTTAATTTGAATATTTAAACTTTTTTTTTGTTTGCATACTTTGTACCAACGCTGTGACTGACTGGCGCCGGGCAAATTGACTTTGGTCGAGAATCATAGTGTCAGCACTCGTTCTTAACGGGAAAACATAACGTTTATGAAATACAAATTGATATGCATTTAGAAAAAAAAAGATGAAAAAAAAGGGGGGGGGGCAAAAGAACTATGACATCACACTCTGTAAACACATTGTAAGCTTTTATTTAATTTTGAAATTTGGAATTCTGCAATATCTTATGTTCCTTGTCCCAACATGTACTGTTTTATCTTACGGTTTATTGCAATAAAAAAATTCTTTTTGCCAATAAACTCTGAGTGCGGGGTTGATTGTCGCCCGGGGAGTCAGTTTATAGTTCTAAGCCCTTTGGGTGAGCTAAGTCCCCTTGGGTATTCTGAGAAAAGCCCCCACGGTGCTTCTCATTGAGGCGTTAATAAACAATCACAAATAATATCTTCCAAAAATTTTTGGGATTATCTGGAAGCAAACACACAACAACAATTTAAACCATCCTTCATGAAAGTGGAAGGCAGTGAAGAAAGCGGAGGACTTTAACTTTATACCGAACAGCAACTATCCAAATTATCATTAATAAGATTGATCTTAGTTACGGTGGTGTGTAGAAAATAATTGGCGAACAACATATGTAAAAGGTGTCAGTTCACTGGGCTCCACGAATGCTGACTGCTTTGCAGAAATAAACACCGGAAATGCCAAATCTTTTGGCAATGCAGATATCGAACACTTTGTAACAAGACGAAGATAATGTTTTTTGGTCACCTGGTAACTATGAATGGATCTTGTATATATCAATATGAAAAGATGAGCAATGAATGAAAGAACAATCACTCCTTTCACCTCAAAATGGCTAAGGAACAAAAGTCTGCAGGGAAGGTCATGCTGCCTGTTTTTTTGGGACTTCATAGAATCAACGTAAAAGACTACCTGGAGAAGGGTCGGATTATCACTGATACTTATTATAGCACACAGCTGAAAAATTGCGTGATGTTATGATTAAGAAAAGACGCAGTATGATTACCAAAGGCACCTGCCTTCTTGCCAACAATGCTCCTGCTTACTCACCTTGAAGTGCATTTGAGGATTCAAAATAACATGGTTTTGAAATTTTGCCATAACCGCCCTATGCTCCCGATCTTGCTTCAAGCGACTTTTCTTATTAACAGAATTTAAAAAACCATTGCGGGATAGAAAATTTGAGGAGACGTCCTTCAAGAGGTGGGGCGAAGGTTTTAAACGTAGTCAGCTGAGTTCTACTAGAGTAGCCATCGACAGGTTAAGAAACGCAGGATAGATGTATGACTTTGGAGGGTGACTATGAAGAGAAGCTTTAAGGATAACAAATCAAAATTAAACTTTTATCAAGAATATTTTTAGTAATAATTAAAACTTAATGATACCCGTTCAACACCCAGAAGATACGCAGGTTTTAAATTGCAATTAGAAATCCGCGGGTTCGACAAATTTGTTTAGAGAAAGTTGCAAAGAAAAACTTTTTTTATTTCAAAACGAAGTGATTTTTTCCCTACTATGTGACTAACAACACGGTTGTAACTAAATCTCAAATTCAAAAACAATATTTTCTGAGTTTTTTCTTTTTTTTCTTTTTTCTTTTTTTTTTTTTTTTGAAAAAGTTGCTATTTCAATCCTTAGCGTAACTTTTGCTTCTAAAGAGTTTTTTTTTTGGTACCAAGTTGCTTTGAAGTGAAGTCGACCCCTGGCGCCATCTCTTATAGGGAAAAAAAACTTCAAAAACATATTTATTTGCAATGTCTCATTTGTAAAGTTTCAGAAATGGGGGGGGGGAACAAGAGAATCATTGATTTAATGGACCGTGCTAAGCATTGGCTTTTAAATAGACTGAAAAACTTTGATATATATTGAAAATGTTTTCACTTATGTCTCTTAATTTACGTTCATTAAAATTAATTAAAATACTAAAGTTGGCAATAATGCAAGACTGGTTCCTACAATTTGAAGAATTTTCATACTACAAAAAAATAAATGTTTCAGGGATAACTGAAGATCTTTGTTATAGATTTCTGAATATCCCACTTTCTCTTCCCCCCCCCCCATTTCCCTATACCTGAGGAGCAGCCTTAAAGCAAAAAGTACAGTCGTTACTCTTTTCAAATTATGTTTGCAGAATTTTATAAGTCAAAATAATTTTCTTTTTGTTGCGTAACTTCTTATTCGTGAATCACACATGAAAGTGCGAAGAAATTAAAATAATATTTTGTTGCAAACGTACATCATGTACAAAAGAGCTTTTATTTAATCCTAGTCCAACAGAATTCATTTTCCAGAACAAGGACGAAATTTATTATTATTTACTGAAAGTTGTCAAAATTGTTCTATACAACACTTTTACTTCTAATTCTTATTGTAGCTGGACACCGGCTAAAGGGGTATTAAACTGCTACCATCTCAAACGGATTAACCAAGTATTTAAAAATATATTGCCGTTGTGAAACAATTTTTCGGGTAGAAATTAGGAGAGAAAATGCTCCAATATAGCTCATATTTCAATCGAATCTGGTCATGTGTTTCATAAATATTTTAAAAGATTGTCAAAGTGTCATATGTTAAATTTGTGCAAAGGATTCAACAGTGAAGCATTAAACATTATTACTATTATCTTTAATTAATTTTTTCTAATTGGTTTTTGCTCTTATACTCTTATTATTTCCCTCAACTTTAATAAAATAAAAATGCTTAAAAAATTGTGTTATGAGTTCAAAAATAAAACATATTATTCGTTGTATTTTTCACTTTCGGATCAGTTTTGTGATAATTGACAGATAAAATTATAAACAAGCTTCTTAAGAAGGTCCGATTTCGGATCGTATATTTGATTTTGAACATTTCTTGAAATATTGGTGGGATTTATATAATATTCTAAATTTAAAGGCTGTGAGACAAATAATACAAATACCGATTTAAAAAAAAATTGTAAGTTCCGAATCATATTTTTTTGAACCGTAATGAGCCGTTCGAACATAAATGATTAAATGAATTAAAAATTTGAGAACGCGGATGTAATTTACGTTATAAGAGAACTTAGTAGCATAAATTAGCCATAGCGATAAGGGTTGATTCATTCAAATGTCATACTAATAGTCCAAAAAGCTTAAAAATTTTAGTATTTTTGTGAAAAAAATTGTACTGATTTAACAACTTAAAAGGTGTTAAGATTTTTTAAAAAGGAAACGAATCTCTCTCTTAAGCTATGTTTGAAGTTATCAATAATTGAATGAAACAGTTTGCCACATTTTTGGTCACCAATCTCGTTTTATTGATTTTATATTGTCTACCCGAAAAACAATTTTTTTTTTCAAAACGTAGTAGTAAGACATATCTCCTAAGTTTTACATTTGTTTTCTTCTGAAATTATCTATGAATATTCCATAATTTTTTTTGTGTGCATTTTTCCACACTACATAGGGAAAAAAAAAAAAAAAAAAAAAAAAGACGCAGTCGCTTCGCTAGCTTTTTAATACTCCACGAAAATTTTAATACTGATAAAATTCGAACTCCTCATTCATATTATAATTCGAAAAATCTGAAATAATGCGAGATATTAAGAACATAAATACTGAAATTTTTTTTAATAAAAATGGCACTTTATATTTTGTTAAGGAAGAGGTATTGTAATGTCTTATATAAATCTCTTATAACTTCCACTCCCCCCATTTTCTTTTAATTCAGAGCTTTCGTGAACGATTGGAGAGAAATAAATCATGTAACAATTTATTATAAAAATGATATTATATTTGCAGTTTAATTCAAAGTTTCTCTTGCTTTTTCTAAATTTTCTGAATTTTTGTTGTTAAAAATAATTTTTTTTTTAAAAAAAATCTAAAGTAGAATAACTGCGTCACTAAAGAAATTCATTTTCAGGTGCCGTAGTATCACGTCTCATATAAAAACTGTAAACTCGCTTTTGGAGACCAAACGATTTTTTCTTTCTCTTAAGAATATTGAATAAAAATGTAAATATTCATTAATAAAGTCATTTTAATGAAAGTCAGAATTTTTGTCTCGAAATAATATAATCCCAAACAAGCACCACAATAACATTTAAGTAAATGAAAGAACACAAAATGAGCAAAGCTAACCAAATAAATTTTAAAAACAGATGACGAAACATATTGCTCCGGAGTCGGTAAATCTTTTCAGCTTCAGTAGGAGAAAAGATGAAGTTTCTCGGAGAAATCTCCAAAATAGCAAAAAAAATTTCTGTTTACGTTTGATGAAAAGGAAATAAAGGAGCGAATCTTTTATGTGTCGTTTTAATTTCTTTTAAGCCAAGATGTTGATGTAATGGAACAGATACAATTAAAATCGCGGTTATTTTCAAACTGATTAGCAGTCCACGAGAGACATTTCTACAAAAACTCCAGTTTAAGGCAGCAAAAAAATTGCTTCTTGTTTTGTAACAATCTACGGAAACCTAAGTCAACTTCCATAACGAATTTGATAACAGTTATATAACTGAACTGAAATTCTAGACAAGCGTTACAGTAAATAAGAAACAGAAGAGTAAAATCCAAACAAAGAAAAGGAACAATGAAAACGGAAATGTGTGTGTAATGAAACACAACTCAATTCACTGATATTTTGGAAAGTTCAAATAGAAAAATTGTATGTTTCATTTTAAAAATTATTGTATTTTTGCTTGATATCTTATAATTACATCTTACACTACTAATACCGTAGGGGCAGGTTAACTATACAAACGTCAATGCTGCGATTTTGTGCCCATAACTTAATATACTTTAAAAACTTAAGCTACACCACACATCTAAATAAACAATTCACGGTTTGAAGGAACACGGATGAAAGGCGTCCAGCATTCGTTTGTCGATACCACAAGACTATCCCTAATTTGAAGAGGAGTTCACTTCTGTAACAAAATAATTGTGTTCATAGCCACAGAGGCGTCTTTCAACAGGAATCTGCACGCATTACAAAAGGGACTCTCGGTATCCAAAATTATTGTTGTAAAAAGTTGAACAAGTTTTTCTTAGCATATAAAATACACCAAATTATAAAAAAAAGGCTATGTGAAAGAAGTGAATGTATGTGTTTCGCGTTCCTTTAAGAGGAAAATCGTTCTAACAACCGAATCATTTCTCGATTGTATGAAATAAAATAAATCGGTCTAATTGGAAGTGCCAAGAGATTTATTTTTCTCTATTTTCAATTTTGAAGAAGCATTTAGATCTAATACGACATAAACGTTATTCGGTTTACGTTCTCCCGTCTTTTTGCTCTTGGCGAAACAATTGTAGAGCCACCTGTTATGATGACTAAAATGAAAGGAAGCAAGAAATGGCGAAAAGCAAAAAAGGTATTTCGTAACTCTTACACTGAGATAAAAGAGCAATGATTGACAAATGCTGTCCATAGAAATATCACGAGCGAAATTGGTGACAGACCTCATCATTCTGAACCTCGGTTAAGTGACGAGGGAGATACCTGAGTGGGCACCCCTTCTATAAACTTCCACGCAACGCTAACCAGAGGACTTGGAACCTTGACAGATTTAATGTGCATCAGAACCGCTACATGGCGGGTATTTAATGACAAAAACAATTCTGGCAGCAATCATGATTCATAGGCTACCGTGACCACGAAAAAATAAAGCTTACATGTTAGCTGCAGTGGAAGACGAGGTACTATTGATTAGCTAATTCGAGCAACGGTCACGGACTATGGATGAGACAGACTGAAGAAATAGGGTAATGGGTGAAGGCTTAAGAATCGGGATGGGACGTTTTTAACTCCAAGTACTTGGATAGATTCGTTCTGTGGTAGAAGTTGGGGTTTGTTTGTAGTTGTTAGATTTCACAGGGTTTAAGGAATCAGGAAGATAAACGACTTCTTGAGAGACATCCTCTATTCCTGGTAAAGACAGGCATTGTCTAATCACGGAAATGATAGCCATTGAGATTCAATTAATGCAGCAGCGTTGAAACGCTCGCCGAAAATTCAAAGTTTGATGGTAAACAATTTGGATTTTTTTGAGCAGAGATCCATAAAATTGAATTTTTGACTGTACTACTTATTTCTGTGACTATATTCAGAAGACCATCGCTCGTCTTTCTTCAGGTACTCGGGAATCTCCTTGACTACTTGACATTCACAGAACTTTGGATTGATGCAGACAAAATCATCGACATAAAATTGTGTCGAAGACACGGCGATGTTCAAAACCAAAGGTCTCGAACGAATCACAGCATTGGCAAGTCTTTGAGTCGTGGACTCAACGATAGCACAGAAGCAGTCTTGGGAGGTGCCAGCTCAGGCTTCTACCTCGTTATCTGGCATGGTTCAGAATTATGAGACAGAAAGGGGACCTGAAAGAATACTCCAAGCTCTAATTGACGAACTCGGGTTCCTACGAATCAGAAAACATGCAGGGCTTATCTTGTCACGATCTGTTTCCTGATGTTTTAATACCTTCTAGGGGTAAGCCTGCTTTATTCTTTGAAAAACACATCTTTTTAACGGAATTTCACAAGTTTTCCTAGAGTTAAATTACTCATAAAACATTTTACTATTGATATGCATGTCTTTTTTATTTTGATGTTTACTCTCTTTCTTTGCCTTTTATACTCGCCTTGATTCATTTGTTTTCTGAAAAATGAGTCCTAAAATACATTTTACAATTCTATTTTTATCACAGTTTTTATCACAAAAATTCCTTATTTTTCAAACTGAATTATACAGTTTGAAAAAAAAAATCCTCTTTTGGAAATTTAATTTTATATTTATCATTTTACAAAAAATATCCTTTTACTAAGATAAGCAAATTACATTCATTCTAAGTTGTAATCGTTGCGGTTCGAGTTTACAAGTCTTAAAAATATATTACTTCTTATAATGAAATAAATAAAAACCCAGCATTTTAAAATGATTTACAATAACAATGAAATCAATTCTAAAGAGGTAAATAAAATATATTTCAATCAAAGTGTCATTACAGCTTGCTTGGAACTCTTGATATTTCTGGTTAAGAATTGAAATTTCGGTAAAATTCCTTACAATTTCCGTGAGATGTCCTTCATATTTTGTGAAGTAGTCACATATGAAGAATTCTGCTTAGCTATTTTCAGCCAATTATTTTAAATAAGCTATGCTTTAATTTTAAGCATTTTGTTTTAAAAATTTCTTCTTATATTTAAGAAATAGACAGACGATATTCCGAAATAAATTTCTAGAAGATTGCCCTGAGATAAGTAGAAAATGCTCATTTTTTAATTCGGTACTCCAGAAAGTACAATTAAAACTTTAATTTATATATTTCACTTCAAATGATTCTATCATGTGTAAAATATCTAGTTACTATTTTATTTTTGTTATCAAACTATTTTTAGAGCGTTTTTTTTTTAATTTATTGAATTTTGAGGCTTGTTCGCAATACCAGAAAAGAGAAGACTTCCGCAAATAAATCTTTCTCTGAGATAGATCTCGTCCAATCGATTCTGCTGTGAAAGGAATTTTAAGTTCTTCGGCTCCTTTTGTGAAGGGAACCTTTTGTCTACATGGTTCCATTTGGATAATATGTGCATCCGGGGCTTCTCCATCCTATAGAAAACAGTCTAATTATTTCAATTATGAGTTCTTTCGCTGTGCTCACAAGAAGGAGATGTATTTCGAAATCAATGAAATCTAATCCATCATTGAGTACAGAAACCTTTTAATACATCTAATTTTCGAATTTTTATTTATTTTGAAAGTGTAAAAATACATTAAAGTCTTAATTATAATGTCGCACTAACAAAAACGATTACAAATTCTTTTAATATCGAAAACTCTCAACTAAAATATCACCCTCTTGATATTTATGATGAAACGATCTTAAAAAGAATTAAAGGCAGAAAAATTTGTTTTAGATTTCTCATATGATTTTTCTTACAAAAAAAATGAAAGAGATTCTCAAACCGAACTTGTGATCATAGGATAGGTAAGAAAAAAACTCCCTTTCTTCCATCTGTTTACTCAACAATGCAATATCATCATGTCAACAGTCTGACGAATATAAATATCTCATGAAATATGGAAAAATCCTCTAATTGATAGACCGTGAGAAGAGCAAGTATACTCTAATTTTTAACTGAAATTTTTTTTTCTCAACGATCTAGGGTCAGAAATGTAAGCCAATTGTTAATAAAGCAATGAAGAGAAAGACCTTCATTAAAATCTTCTTAAAGTAAAGTATCAGAAATTTCCGTATTGCTTCTTTTTATTTCCCTTAAAATTGTTTGAACACATATTATAAAGTTTAGAAACTAATATCATAACGGAAAGAAGACTTAAACTTAAAAATAATTATTTCGTAACCACGCAAGACTATGATAGCAATCTACATAAATCACCTTAATTGCTTTAGAAAGAAAGGAATAACACACAAAATGAAAATGATTTGATGGATGAAAAGATGGATTTAAAGTAATTATTAAAAAATAATTATTAAAATTGATTATTGACATGAATTAATTTAATAAAGCATAGTTAAATTGTGTTGCTTATAATATTCTAAATTTAATAGTAAGAAATGGCGGGTCACATTAAATCGAGGAAAATGCCTCGATTTAATGAGGCCCTTTCAAATTTCACTGACCTTAAAGTCTGATGACGGTTATTTCGGAAAGATGAAGATTAAGTTAATTTAAAATTCAAAAATACAAGAGAATGATAGATATCCAAATATGAATCTATGATAGTGATGACTTAAGGATTCGATTGAAGAAGGTTATGAGGTTACTTGGGGCGACCTTAGTGTTTATCATCGGTTTGGTTCTGCAAAACCTCTTTCTTTCTGTAGAAATCAATTGCAAATGTAAAATGTGATGAGGTGAGAAGTGTGTATTGTTCGGATACAGAAGTTCCTAATCGTGCTTATCGTGCTTCTAAGGCTGCGATGGCGAACCGTTTGAGCCTACTGAGTCGAAATTCTTAAGAAACCTTTAGTTTAACAAGGGTACCAGGACCACATCTAGAAATATCCATTCACTTGTGTCATTTTTAGCGCTTTATTAAAAGAAAAAGTTAAATTTTTAATATATTCATTTATCAGAAAAAGCAAAATTAGTATTTATTTACATTTATGACTTTTCTATAGCTGAATTTTAATTTACTAAATGTTCAATTGAAGGTAGGACTTCAAGAGCAAACGAAAGCTACTACTGTCTTCATCTGTCAATCGGTTTCTTTTATTAGTTTTCATATTGTTTGACGCTGATAATAAGGTCTAAGAACGCAGAGGGAAATTTTGTTAGAAAAGCTATCTCTAGGTTTTTCAGGGTGCTGAAAGTGTCGGGTTATCGGATGCAAACTCTCCAAACCTTCTGTTCGTAGGAGTACTCTGTTTTTCATTCTCCAATCGATTTCGTTGTAGAATTTTCAAGTTTTGACAAGCACTTGAGCTCAAAGGCTTACTTGAAATCCTGCTTCTTCAAGTCATCCATTTGAAACCATTTAGTTCCAAAGTACTGTTCGGACTACTAAATCCGCATAGTTAATTATTTTAATTGTCTATTTCGAGTTGACTGTTCTTAGGCAAACGACCGTCCGTGAACAATGTATATCACTCAAAATGTCTTGCCTCTGACACACGCGTCATAAGTTTACCATCACTGATGTAAGAGAAGAAACAAAGCGAATCCGACTGATAACTCGGCATCGGTTACGAAACAACATAAGCCCGAACGCTAGAGGACAAAAGTTGCTGCGTTTGAGTTACCCATGATGAAGACTATTTTGTGTGGTACAATTCATAAAAAAGTTTAAAAGATAAATCGATAAAGTTGATTACCCCTGGTGTATGTTGGAATTTATACTCAAAGATTCTATTTCAGGATGATCTTAATCTAGTTCAAAATGTTATGTTTCGTAGCAACAGTCATAGTAAATTTATTTTAATTTAAGAATCAAAATAATGACTGCGATAAACAGCTACAGACTAAAAAGTCATATTCACAAATGAAGGATGGGCAAGATAAAATTAAGCAACAAAATTGCTTTCCTCGAGTTGATGCTTGGCTTCAATGCATTCCAATGCCTAATAAAATTCTGTTCAGATGCTTCAAACTATTTCTAAATTTCCTGCAAAGAAAAATAAAACGAATTATTCGCCTGACAGAACATGGTTTTTTCTTCTCTCTTTTACAACAGCCTTTGAACGAGAAAGAAACACTGTTGGAAAAGGTATGACGACTCCCTCAGCTGTTGCCATCTTCCATAAAGTTTTACGATCCCTGTTTTGGATGGCGACCTTTGCAGATGATGCCATAAAAATTGTTGCACTTCCTCTCTTCCGCCAAATGATCAAACGTTTTGGGAAGGCCCATCAAAATTATATCTTTATTGGGAAAAAACCCTCGGCTTAAAATACTGATTACTAATCCCCTCTACGAAAAAAAAAATGTCAGAAAAAAAAGGAATGCCTGCTTTATATATGGAACATCGTTTCCCAAATCTATTTTGGACGTCAGTCCCCCCCCTACCCCCGTAAAGATTTTGTCACTCCTATCTGTAAAGGAAGACTCACTAAACTCTAATATTTTTTTAAAAAAGATTGAAATATTTAATGCACATTTTAGACACTTTTTAGTTGCATGATTTCGTCGTTTCCAAAGTGTTCATGCGAAAATAATAATTCTGCAGAATTTTACGAAATGTATAAAATTCAATACAATCACCGGAAATAATTTTTTCTTCCATAAAAAATACAAATAAGCGATCGAAAACGTTATTCGTAACTGTTGCTAAAAGTATGAGCTCCAAATGCTTGTATCAAGTAATATAATCCGAAGATATTTTAACCTATCAGCCACGACTTATATATGTGAGAAGTGTGCCATCAAAGATTTAAGGGGCATTAATAAAATAATTTTTCCAATAAAGTTCAAACTAAATTAAGAGAGTACATACTAAAACTAAATTCTTTTTAAAATGATTCAATAAATTTTATATACATAAAATGTAACACAAATTTATATTACAAAAAGTAAACTCGAAACTTAATATATAGGTAAATGTAAAATACCTTTATTGTGTAAAGGATCTAATAATTAAGACCAGAAGAAAATCACATTAATAGTATAGATATCTCAAAAATTAAAATTGCTGGTTTACAGGATCTATCTTCCCACTTCCATTATGTGAATTACTCTATAACAACCTGATTATTACCTTAATAACTAAGGAAACAAATAAGTTTTCATCTCTAAATGCAAGTACTATTATGCCATAATTAAAACTTGCCTATAAATATCATTTCGTTAATCTAAAAAGGCGAATAAACACACACACACACACACGCATGTAAGTGTGTGTATGTGTAATGATTCAAGTTAAGTCTATAATGATCTCGCATAAAGCTAAATTAATTTTCTAATTTTCCCCATTCTATTACCCATTAGTAAAGAGTTCATTTTTATTTGCTGATACAATTCCAAATTATGCATTATTTTTTGTGATCACTAAGAAAATCTGTTGAATCAACTTTCCCAAAGTCAAAAATCTAACAAAAATAATTCCTACTATACTGACATGTCCTCAAAGTCTCTCATATTCCCTTTATTTTGTACCACGTGATCTGGAGAAATCTCTCCTATAAATTCGAAGGCAATGTAAAATTCACGCTTTTCCGAAGTAATTGAGACGGTGGAACTGTGTCACTTGAATTATACATTTTAATAATGTAAACTGCTGTTTGTAGAAAATGCAACACCATGAAGGAATCATCAGAATCAAATGAAATTCGCAGCAAATGTCAATTATAGGATATTATGCAAATTAATAAAGTTTCAGAGCCATCGCGCGTGCGCGGCGCGCGCAGCGCCCTCTGAATTGATGCTGAAAGCGTATAAATAAAGTGCTGTAGCGGGACGTTGAAAAAAGTCTATGATTATTTGTTAGTGGCAAACGTTTAGTGAGACCTGAGTATGCCTCCACGACGGAAGAATAAGAAATTCAAGCAACTTACGGAGTTTGAACGAGGGAGGATAATCGGCCTTCGAGAAGGAGGATTTTCCTATCGCGCAATAGCAGCTCGTATGCAGCGGAACAGTTCCACAGTGATGCGAGTTTGGAAGCAGTGGACCGACGAGCACCGAACAACTCGAAAAACAGGCACTGGACGACAGAAGGTGACGTCAGAGCGCGATGATCGACACCTGCTCCGCATGGCGGTGAATGATCGCACAGCTTCCTCCAGGCAGCTGGCAGCACGTTGGTCTACTGCTACAGGTGTACAATTGTCGGCTTCGTCAATTCGTCGTCGTCTGCTGCGCCGTGGATTGCGTGCAAGGGTGCCTTTATACAGGATTCCCCTCACGGCGAATCATCGACGGCTGCGTCGGCAGTGGGCTCTTGAGCACAGAGACAGGCGAGCTGATTGGCACCAAGTTGTCTTTTCAGATGAATCACGCTTCAATTTGTGGACCCATGATGGCCGTGTTCGTGTTAGACGTTATGCCGGTCAACGCTGCCTTCCTGAGTGTATTATTGAACGACATAGTGGTCGAACACCCGGAGTTATGGTCTGGGGTGCGATTTCGTATCATGGACGATCCAATTTGATACGAATTGAGGGTAATCTCAATAGCAACAGGTACGTCCGTGAAGTGCTACAGCCCGAAGTCGTTCCTTTCCTTCAAGGCATCCCTGGAGCTATCTTTCAGCAGGATAATGCACGCCCACATGTTGCGCGGACTGTTCGAGACTTCTGTTCAGCACAACGCATGCAACTTCTTCCTTGGCCTGCTTATTCACCGGATATGTCGCCTATTGAGCACGTGTGGGATATGGTTGGTCGGCGTCTCGCTCGTGATCCGCGTCCTGCAGTTTCCAAAGACGAACTTTGGTTGCGCATACAAGCGATATGGAATTCTCTTCCTCAAGCAGATATTCAACATCTGTTTGACTCCATGCCACGTCGTATAGCAGCACTTATTGCAGCGCATGGTGGCTGCACCAAATACTGATTTCGGACGCTTAATTTGTTTCTTTTGTTTTGAAAATTTCATCATTTATTTGTATCAGTACAAGTCGTTTCTGCATTAAATTTCATTTGATTCTGATGATTCTTTCATGGTGTTGCATTTTCTACAAACAGCAGTATATATTTAAGGTCTCTCTCTCATCAAAATGAATAAACAATTTTAATTTGAAAAAGGTGTTTACTTATTCATTAATGTTAGAAAAAATTTAAATTCATTACGCACGCACACACAGAGGGAGAGAGAGAGAGAGAGCGATATATACTCTTTTAAGTACGTATTATTTTCCATATAAATTTAGCTAATCTAAATCATATATATTTTTGATTTATGGTTTTGAAAAAAATATTTTAGTGACTGCTAAAAGGGAAAATTTTGATGATGTCTTTGCTTGCATATGTATAGTATCGCAAAAAAAAAAAAAAAAACACCATTTAGTGCCTATTGAGGGTAGTTTTGGGTTATGCTATTGGTTACTATACTAATTTTGTATTTCTTGTGCCTTATGAGTTTTACATTAGGTGCTTTTAGAGTATCTTGATTATAGATTTTAAAGAAACCTGATATTTCTTTTTGTTACATTTCTTAAGTATAACACTCATCATGTTGGATTTGATGTATTAACTTGTTTGTCTTTGTATTATTATTAGCTTTTGCAAGATAATCTTGAGATGGATTTGAACACAAATGGTTTTGATTATTTAGGTGATGAAGTTAGTAAGAATATTAGGCATTCTCAATGTAGCACTAATAAAGTAATAAACAACTACATTTTGTGGTACTGGTTCTTATAATGATTATCAAATACTGAGGAAATGTAAAACACTTGTCTTTTTGAACAAAAAGTATAAAAACAAACTAGACCCTTTCAATAAAACTTCAAGCGAAAATTCTAATGACGTGAACTGATTATACTAAGAAAAATGAAACAAATTTCAGTAATTACTTTATTAATAATCATAATACTAAATTAAGTTATAAGAATTTTTATAAAAAAAATATAAAATTTATAGTACGATAAATAATGAACTATATAACTATAATTCTAATTTTATTTTTTATAAAATGTTTAATAGTATTTATTTATTAAATTATAGAAAATGTGATTTTAAATATGTAGGACTAACTTCTAATTATTTAAACATTTGAATCAATAAACCTAGATTTGATACTAATAATTGCTTAAAAATAACCCTACCACTGAGATAAGTCTCTACTATTTACATAAACTTGAAAATATTGATATTTCGATTACTAAAACAGAAGCAAACACTAAAAAAGGACTATGGTGGGAAAGCCATTTTATAAAGTTTTGCAATACTATTTATCTTTATGAATTGAATGTCCTGCACTTTAATAGAAATATTTTACAGATAATAAAAAAGAAAGTTAAAGATTTTTCTTACAAAAATTTAAATGAATAGTAAAAATAAAGAGGTTAAAAAAAGAGTAATAGACGTAAAAGAAAAAGACACAATAAAATTTGAAATTATAAAAAAAAATTATGAATTAATATATAATTCTGAAAATAAATGTGCTGTTAAAAATATTAATTACTTAACTTTTAGCTTAAAGAGAAAAAAAAAAGAGATTGGTAGTCTTAAGGGATTCCTGGATAACGTTAACAACATAAATAACCATTCTTTACATATTAAAAATATTCCTGACTACTGAATATATAAATGCAAAATTAAATATTGAGGAAATTAATAGTATGGAATATTGTACATAAAGTCTTATGAATTATTCTTTTAATAAGATAAAATGTAATGATGTTTTTTATAAACAAAAGAAATTACTAAAGATTAAAATATTACAGTTAAAAAAAGTTTTTAAATATAACAAAAAATGGGTAAGTAGGGTTCTAATTATAAAAGATTAATTATATGAATTATCAAATAAAATGTAACCATACAGAATGTAAAGATTTTATTTATAAAGAATATAAACATATTATTAATGGTGATTTGAGAATTGTAAAGGATAGTATAATGAGGGATGTTATGGACATGGGCAGAAGTTTTGGGATAATTATATTAAATATAGAAACTAATTTATTAAAAGAAGGATTACTTATGGAGACAATAATTTTATGAATTATATTGCTATTAAATATAGTTTCCCAGTTGAAGTATTTAATGAGCATAAAGATTAGAGATATAAAGATATTAATGATATAAACTGCAAAAAACTAAAGATGAGATTAAAATACAATAAAAGCAAATTTTAGATCTACAAAAAGACTATTATTTTTTTTATAGAAAAAGTACCATATAATTATACAATTATTTGTAAATATTATCATAATTAATAAATATATGCAGGAAAATAATTATGATTTAGGAAACATTTTTAGAGCCTTTGAAATTAATAACAGAATTACAGCTTTTATATAAAAAGAGGTTTAAGGAATTAATAAAATTAAATTTCCTCAGATTTTTATTTCCGCAGAATTTCATGAAGATTATTTTAAATTTAGAACAGTCACTAACAGTTACAATGCTTATATTACAAAAGGGAGTAAATTATTAATAATTTTAATCAAACTGCTATAATTGAATTATTTTAGATATTATTAAGACAATAAAAGACAGATATATGTTTGCTATTTATAGTTATAATTTTGACGATTTTTTTTAATTCAATAGACATAAATGATTTAGCTAAGGATTTGTTAATTATTTGAAAGAGTTATGTATGAATGAATTTCTTGCTTATGATAAATTTATATCTTCCATTAATTTTACACTTAGAGAAAATTATATTAATTATAAAGATAAACAATTTAAATAAACTAGGGTTTTCCTACAAAACGGACCCGCAAGAAATATAGTTTGGCAAATATTCCACTTGCTCCATAACTAAAAGTCGCAGGAAGATCCCTGCCCTTGAAACAAAATAAAATGTCATCCGCAAAAGACAAGGTGTCGCAATAGGCAAAAGTTTTGAGTTTTCAGAGGAGATCATTGATAATTATATTTCAAAAAGTCGGTCCTGAAACTGAACCTTGAGAGCAACTCCTTTCAAGGTGACGGATTGCAGAAGTGGGGACCAGTTGTAATTTGATCATCCTATCATTTAAAAAGTCAGGAGCAAGAGAAAAAATATTCATTGGAAGTTCCGCTTTCTTAAGGAGGTTGAGAATGCAAGGCCACCATGCATTGTCGAAAGCGCCTTTTATATCAAGGAAAACCAACATGGTGAGCAAATTTTTCTTTTTACCTCTCTGAACAATCTCATTCAAACGTAAAAGAGCGTCTTCAGCATTCTTCTGTGGAGTAAAACCATATTGATCACTCGTAAGAAAGTATCCATGGCGCAGATACTAGTAAATTCTGCTAACAAATTCTGCTAGCAAATTCTGCTAACAAAAAATTCTGCGACATAAGCTTACCTCCGACACTTACCAAGTGCCGGAAGTAAGTTTTTGCCTCTAAGGTTATCCAAATGAGGAACTCTAGACTCATTTCTTTTGGGGATAAGTATAATCTAGGCAAGTTTCCATATACGGGGAAAATACCGACATCTAAACAAACGTTAAAAAGTTTATGCAGAAGAGAAGGGAACATAGAGTGAAATTGTTGAATAATCTAATTTTATATAGAATCAGGACCAGGAGATTTATTTGGATATAATTAGATTAACTTCATTGCGGGAAAAAGAAAAATCAACTATGGAATTATAAGCAGTATACGCAGATCGATGGCACTCTTTATGAAAATTATTGTCCTTTTCCTCTGGATCAGAAGAGAAAGGCTTTTGTAACAGTCTTTATTATTTCGTCTAAAGCAGTGGTTCCCAAAGTGGTCCCTACGGATCCCCAGGGGTTTCCGATATCATTCAGGGGGGGCCATGGAAAATTAAAATTGATTTGGGGTCCCTGAACAATGTCAAGGGGTTCGCGAAAGGTTTAATATAAAACAATAAAATTGTGATCCATTTTGATTATTGTGGAAATTTAAATAAATAACAATAAATAAAATAGTAGCGATTTTTACGTCTTGAGTAAAATATAAATATAGGTGGGTACTTACGTTCATTCACAAGAGGCGCGTGGTGGGTTCATTCACAAAACTTATTTCCACTGATTTGTTTCTTGTAGTAACAATGGTGCGTATAATTTGTTATAATGTTATTACTAAAACTTAGTTATTGTTCGATTTACTTCAATAAATTTAAGCTTTCAATTTCCATCAACACTCTAACAGTAATGTAACAAAAAATAATAGAGAAATAACAATAACAAAACTGAGATAATCCCTCCAAAGAGGAAATAAAAAAATAAATCCACTGACACAAGCTTATGATTTAATAATTCTAGAGGGCGCCAGCTACTTCAGTTAATAACAAGAATGGTACGGTGCGATACAGACGGCCGAAAACAGGTGGATACAGGAAATTACTAACGCCACTACTTGCTCTAACTTGTCTACAATATAAGCTATAAGAGAGTCGAACATCGTACATCTATGCTAATACGAAGTGTATAAATAAATTTTCCCAGTCTTAGATAAAGAGAAGTTTCGCATTGTTAGTTGGAAGCTTTGGGTACAGTTGTATTTTTTGTATTGTTACACAGATAGTGTATTTTTGTTACTAATCATATTTGAATAAAATTGATCTTTTAAAAAATTATAAATCATATTTTTCAATATAATTACTAACGTTAAGCGATTAGTTATAGTACTAACAATATGTAATCTCTTAATGTTAGTTTTAGTATAGTTGCAGTTTTTGTATTGTTACACCGAGAGTGTACTTTTGTTACGTAAGTGTATCTAAATAAAACTGATCTTTTTTGCAAAAATTATAAATGTAGAAACTGGGGTGAAGGAGATTGTTCATCCCGAATCTACGATAGTTTGCTCTTACGCAATGGGCTGGTTGTCTAGGGGGGTAATTTCGGATTCCATGTAATGTTGTTGATGATATTCAAGGATGAAGCTTGCAGTAGCTTTACTTGTTTATTAGGATAGATGATGAAGAATTAAAAGTGTTTACACTATGATATATATACAGGTAGTAAACAGTTCTTCCGAGACGGATAGATGGCTGCCTCATTTAACCCATATTGGTGATGGGCGCTGGAACGCGCTCGGGCGTTGAAATTTACTTCCGACGCGGGTAGCGAAGGAGAAGAGAAGAGGAGAAAGTGGCGGCAAAAGAGAAGAGAGTCAGAGCAGAGAAAACGAAGTGTCACTTAGTTTTGTTCTGGGATAGGTGGCGCTGCATGAGCTTATCACATGACTCTTGAATCGTGGCGACATCTATTGAGTATCGGAGGAACTGGTTTTACAGTAGATTGAAAAAATAAAATTAATTGCTTGATAATAATTGGATGGAAAATCCTACATAAATCACATTTTTCAATTTAGTAATCTCTTAACGTTAGCACGTTTTTACTTTTTCAATATAAGTACTATATTGAAAAAGTAATAAAAGTAATCCCTATATATATATATTGAAAAAGTAAAAAGTTAAAAAAAGGTAACCCCTTAACATGTTTACTTTTTTTTTTTTTACTAAAAACTTAGGAAGAGATCGTAAGTTTTTTTTAATACAGATTTTTTTGAAAGAAGTTAATTATTGAGAATTATATTTAATTCAAAAATTACATGACATTTTATCCTTACGTCAAATAATTAATTCCAAAGGGCTTTACTGCAGCATTCTATTGAAAAAGTTAATAATAATTAATAATGGTTTGCTCCAAATAAAATACTTGATATACAAATTTGCTTATATCCTTTTTTGAACTTTTTAATAGATAACAGTATGAGTGAGCCGAAGAAAAAATGCCGACAATACAGCTTTGAATATTTGAAGCATGGCTTTATTTCATTACCAGAAAATAGTACTTTACCTATGTGTCTTCTATGTAATAAAACTATGTCAAATGATCCAATGAAACCTTTCAAGCTTAATGAATGTTTAATAAAAATCCAAAAGTGACAAAAAAAAAAAAAAAAAAAAAAAAGATAAGGATTTAAAGTTTTTTGAAACAGTGAAAGAAAGATATTTGAAAATATCGTCACTGCAACAACTCATAGGGACAACATTTAACCGATATGACAATGGACTGAGTGCTTCTTATAACATTTTGTTATGGATTGCAAAGTCCGGAAATCTGTACATTATAGGTGAAAAACTTATTTTACCAACTGTAAGTGAGGTAATAAGCATCGTGTTGCACAAACCAACTTTCGATATTATAAAAAGAAATCCACTGAGTAATAATACAGTACAAAGAAGGATTGATGAAATAGCTCAGTGCGTTGAAAATTCTTTAAGTGAGTACTTAAAAACGTCTAAATTTTCCATAAAGCTTGACGAGTCCACTTTACCAGGAAATGAAGCTTTACGTTTAGCTTAAGTAAGATTTGTAAAAGAAGAAAAATTTTACCAAGAATTGTGATTTGCGAAATGTTTGGAAACCGATACGAAAGGGGAAAAGTTATTTACTAAAAAAAGATTTTTTGATTCAAAAGCTATACCTTTGACTAAAATAATTTCTGTTGTTACTGAAAGTGCTCCGGCAATGGTAGGAATATACCGAGGCTTTTTGGCATACTTAAAACAAGCTGTACCGAATGTATTTTCAATACATTGTGTCATTCATCGACATCATTTAATCGCAAAAAATCTTAGTGAACGTTTGCATGGATCACTAGATTATGTCATTAAAGCAGTTATTAAAATCAAAAAGAATACCTTCAATAAGAGATTATTTACTCAACTTTGTTTGGAAAATAATGAAAACTATAATCGCTTACTACTTCACGCAGAAGTGCGTTTTTTTTTTATTTACCTAAAAGTGCATGTTTAAATCAATTTTATGCGCTCTTTGATTTAGTGTTGGAATTCCTGGAAAGCAAAGACAATTTAATTCATCGAAAAAATGATATAGCCTATATGACTGATTTATTTACCAAATTTAACGAAACTAATTTGAAACTACAAGGTGACCAATTAAATTTAATCAAAACTAAAAGTATAATATCTGCGTTTGTTGCAAAACGTTTTATGAACAAAAAAAACTTGGGAAGAGAAGAATGTTCTGAGTTTCCAAATTTTTCGAAATTGCAAAATAGAGAAGAAGATTTGCTTGCTTACTGTCAATACCTAATGGCTCTTCATGCAGACCTGAAACAAAGATTTGAAGACATTCTTCTCGACTGGGTGTTGTACTCTTTTGCTCGTGGACAATTTCAGATCCCAAATACAGATGAATCCATTCTAATACAGGAGCAGCTTATTGAAATATCCACAAATTCACAAATGAGGAACTTAAACCAATGGTTGAAAAGGATACCACAAATTCTGGTTATAATACAAAAACAGATACCAACTTTATATCTTGCATTATGGGTTATTGTACAGACCCATAATGCAGAATATATACTGCATTCCCGTCTTCCTATTTGGTTGAAGGTGGATTCAGTGTCACTATGAACCTCATCATTAAAAAAAACCGACTAGAAATTAGTGCTCGTGTCGATTTGTGGTTGCTACTCACAAACATTGTGCCGGACATAAATACACTCATAATGTCTCATCAAGTTCATCTAAGTCATTAGATATTTTAAAAATGTTTATTTTAAACTAAAGTTATAGCTTCATTAAATACTTCTACAACAAAATGTTTTTTTTTTCTTTTTAAATTTGTAATTTTTATGTTATAAATTTTTGTTGCTTTTTCACTTGGGGGTCCGTGAACAAGTTTTGACTATAAAAAGGAGTTCAAGGGTCCAACAAATTTGGGAACCACTGATCTAAAGAGTTGATTGTTTCTCCCATGGGTAGATGAATGCTGGTTACTTCGATTTTTTTTCATGAATTCTCTTTTGACACCATATGTATATATTTTTACCACACATTGTGAACATCAATGGTAGAAAGAAATGTATTCCAAGAGTCAGATTTAGCATCAATAAGCATTTGATTACAATCTTTTTATCTTCTCCATTAGAATTAAAATTAGTTTTTAATATTTTGGAGAAATCAGGGTCAAATGTTTAGTTTAAATTGATTAGTTTTATCAAAAATAATCAAAACATCTACATAACTATACAGAAAGTAAGAATCATTACCAATATGTTCTGGTTTAAAAAATGTAATTAAAGATTGGCTAGACTGGTAGGAGACCAACTTTATGCAGACATTTAATTTGCTTATGAAGATTTTGACCCAAAACTGTGAAATTTTCTTGTAATGCAAGTTCAATGAGAACACTAAATTTTTCTCGTTTAATTGTTTTATTAAAATGATATTTATTGTATAAAAGTAAAATAACCCTAATTAAATCTTCAATATCTATTGAGTTGAAAAGGACTTCGAAATCGTAACCGTATACTGAGAACACCTTTCTATTCCTTATGATCTTGATTGATTTTTAACTATAGTAATTAATTCAAGTTTATCAGTAGCTTTCTGAAAAATCAGTTGAAAAGCTTACCAGATTTGGTGATATAGGTATTATAGCCACTTGTTAATTTAGCCACTTAAAAACGAAATTTAATTTGGATTTTTGTGAAATTTTGGCATTAAAAAATATGTGGATATTTGATATTCATCAAATTTATACCCAATTTTTTTTATTAAATACTAAAAGATTATAATTAACTTCTCTTTTAATGTATTTGGTTTTTTTGGAAAGCATATTATTATTTAATATGTGTTTACTCAACAATTTATAATAGTAAAATTCACAAGCAATTGCGTAATTTACAGGAACTTTACACAATCCACCACAAAATCCCTCTACAAATAATTTATAACAAGTTATTTATATAGAACTTCACTTTCTACCATAAAATTCGAATCTCTGTCAAGAACCAGAATCTAAATTCGTCAGACTCCCAAATTTAATTGCATCTTTAAGTATAAAACCACCTAGGCCCCTAGAAAATTTTTTATGATTAAATTACTATTAGCGATCATTAGCATTATCTTACTAAATTCTTTCCAACAATATTTCAATCGCCTGTAATAACATGTTGATGGTACGGATCAATATATTGCTTGTAGTCACAACATCCGCAAACATTACCAATATGCAACTCTGTAGCTCTGAAATTTTATTGTAAATAAAAATAAGTATCCCAAGTTTTTTAATGCATTTAAAAGCTCTTTAAATGAAGATATTATCACCTAGATATTGAAGGAACACACAACACACAGATATCTGAATAACAAGGTTTTTTTAACAGACTAAGAGCAGATACACTTGGTTGAGAATTCTCACAGACTGAAAATTCATTGATTTATGTACTACATAAGACTATTTCAGAACACTCCTGGAAAATTATTACTTATACATAAAGAACATGGTGGAAAGTTTTAGATAATTATAATAGCAAACAATTAAATAAAACTTTATTGTGAAATTTCAGTGTTGTCAGCTCTGGGTTTTGAAAACGGGAACTCCCGCTCTGCAGACAAGTGTTTTACCTCTGCATCACGATGCTTGTAAGCTTTGTGATAATATTTCTAATTAGAAATAAAGGCACGTGTTTCTCAAAGACATCAGAAAAATTTATTTTATTAAAAGATTTATTCATAAATAGAAAAGTGAAATATTCTACAACTTATTTACCATCAGTATTCAAAACTATTTCCATTTTATGGAAAAGATAACTACAAATATTTCTAATGTCATTTATTCCCTGAATACCAGGAATATCGTCATCGTTTGAAACGTTGACAATAACAATAACATCTCCTTTACTTAAAACAAAAATTAAGTACTTAATATGTTCTAAATGATAGTTCTATTGAAATTCACACCTCAATTGATGTATCATTTTTTTTTCTTCTTCTTCACCTAGTGTACATACATACATACAGGGTGATCACTCCAGTCCTGCTCACCTGCTTTGAGAACGGTGATAGCTATAGCCTTAAATGTTGACGGTGTCTAAATAAAGTAAAGAGACTATGTAGTACAGAATAAGACAAGTTATTGCGCCAACTGGGGATAAACAGCGAAGGTAGCGTTTTTATCTCGAAAACGGTAATTTATATGGGATAAAAGATCACAACAAAATTACAGAGCTTCTTCACTTCAATACGAAATGGTAAGTTACGCTCTATAACTAAAAACGCGTAGAACAGACGCTTGTTAGGTCGCAATTTCCCAAACTTACGACGTTAAGAAATGCAGACGAAATCAGTTTATCTTCTTTTAACCAACAACTAGCTGGCGTCGCTGTGAGTGGAACAGTATTTAATCAACATTCAAGAATACTGTGTTTCAAATACCACAGCAGGATGTTTATTGGCTGTGTTAAGAACTGATTTGTATACTGTATGCAGATCGTACAACTTGTCTCTCAAGACGACCAATTCAATTCGACCCCATGTTTGATATGCGTTAATTAAATATACTAAAGTTTTCTTACTCTTGAGATTGAATGAATTTTACCAAATAATACAACCGAAGAATATTTTTATTGACATTCTCTATTCCTCAATTTTAAAACCAAATGTCCCTTTTTTTGGACTAGTAGCAGGAGCTAGTGAACAAAATATCAAAAACAAAATCAAGTAAAAAAAAACACTGAAATTCTATTATCCACATTATTTTCCAAAGAATCCGATAGTAATGGTCTCTAAAGTCATTTTTATAAAAGTGGTAAGATACTAGTTTTACTAAGCCACAGCGTTTTTGAAAAAATAAGAGAAAAAAAATTAATTCTGTTACACTTTAATTACTGAGCAATATTTACTAAATACCCCAATTTAAGTTATACAATTCAAGCTGTGCTTCTGCTCTCTTCTATGGATTTTAAATATTTCGCCTGGAGAAGCACTCTAATAGTTCAGTACAAATTTCGAGAATCAATTTCATTTTTCTAACCTGTTTCCAAAAGCTGGAAAAATTGATATTTGAATTGATTTGGATTGTTGTTTTTTCTTCTCCTTTGCTCCTTGAAACGTGTTTCCACTTTTTAAGAAACGAGTTGCAGAACAACAGACGGCTGCTATTCATTTCCCGGTTTTCCTCTCGTAAAAAAAGAATGCGAGAGGGGTTTTATGGCTTCCCGCTCTCTTTTACAGCCGATCGGAAAGTCAGAATGTTATGGCCCAAATAGTAGCACACAGAGAATTCCCTTCTTTGCGCGCCAGAATGGAATGCCCGGAACGTTTACGGTTAAGAGCAGATACAAGGAGTCGAAATCGTGTTAATGCGCACGCGCGCGAACTGAAGGGCGAATTTTTTACCCTTCGGTTTCAAAATATTTGCTGGCGTGCACATATTGCTGAAAAAAATATCCGAATAATATTCTCAGAAAGTATCGAACTACCTTAAAAAAACACATTCATATGACTGATATCTGCATTGCATTAATAAGAAATTTAAATTGTTCTTTGATGAATATATAAAAGTCAAAAACGTTTTCTGCCAAGCAGATATTTAACATATACCTTATCGAATAAAAGGAAATTGTTAATCGAATACTGAAACATTCGTTTCATGTAAATCTACATTCTTCAAAAATTAAGGTGCAACTTCTTTACCCTAATCTAGCTCTTATAAAATCACTGACAATATTAATAAAATGAGCTTTTGCGAAAGATAATATACAATAAGCTACACGAAACTTTATATTTGACGCTCGAATCTTTGGAAAAAAGCCTTTAATAAAAATATTTCTCGAAAATAGTTTCCTTTGAAATTTGCAGTTTTCGAAAAAACTGCTTTTTAATATTCAATTATCGAACTTAAATATCGTTTCCTTATTCAAACAGAAGTCTTTCCTGGTTCGTAAAGATAAACCACGTGAGTTGAAAAGGATTTATCAAAGCTGGTTAGACTGCTTAACGTCTCTCGAAACTCCGTCCCCTGTCTATTCCAAAAAAAGGTTATTTTAAGATCCCGGGTGTTCCGATACCATCCGCAGATTGTTTTACTCTTTCCTTTCGAAGGAGCAGAAACGTCTCTGAGCCTTAGTTCATTATTCGTCGCTTTGTGACAAAGGGAAGAAGAATTTCGCCTGAAGCTATATGAAGACGCCTTCACATTTAAGGCCTTATGTGCAAAATGAATGTGCCCTTTGAAATTGATTCAGAGAAGACCCGATTAAATTGTGTAAGAGTACACTTCGATTGAACAAGACAAGGAGGACAGTGTTAGTTATAAATGATTTCATGTTTACTGCAGGAAGAGATTCTGATCTAGAAATAACAAAAAAAAAAAAAAAAAAAAAAAAAAAAAAAAAGTTAACTATCTATTCAGCATCTTTGAATGACACAGAGTACCTGTACAGACTGCATTGAAGTCTCTTTGGGAGACCACGCTTCCAATGGAGGGGCTTCGAAGAGTTGAATTCTTGATTCATCGGTGCTGGTAACTGATGGAGACAAAATTTTCGATATTTTCTTAGAGCAAGTCATTGGAGTGGTTATCTTTTTCACCTGATTTGAATACGACATTCTACAGGCAAAATAATCTACAGTAATGTGTCCGAAGAAGTTCAGCGATATTCATACCCTCCTTCAGAGTTTTTTTTTTTGCAGAGGTGGCATTATTTTATTCTCATATCGGGAAAAAGTGCTGTAAGATTAGATGTGCCTCTCGCGTTGAATTCTACATATTAAACTCAAAGTTCCAAAGTTCTTTCAAGTTAGAAGAATAAGATATCACTTTTCTGGCATGATAATTATTCAAATAGTGTGGTCTATCGGCAATGATTTATAACCCTGTCCTATATCGACGTTTAGTGAAACCGTTATAACTTGTCCGGAATCCTGAATCCGGGACAAAGGAGAGACTTCCTTCCCGATCGATTTATATAAATATATATAAAAATCAGAGAACGCACACAATTAAGAAACCCAATGCGATGAATAAGTGAAGAGAAAGAACCAAGTCATTCATAAAAGCCATTTCGCCGAGAATGAGCCCCCCCCCCCTTTTCTTCCCCAGCCCAAGAAAGGAAGTCTCGCGGTAATTGGAAAAACTTATTAATGAATGAGTTGGGCATCTTCCTCTAATTGAATTTTGTGTCTCATCCCCAGGATTAGAAGACTCCGACCAATTAAGAGAAGAAAGAAAGGGGGAAAAACTGCTCCTGTCCATTTTTTTTGAGAATTTCTCTGTTTGGTTTCACCTATTTGGCCATTGGAATGAAGGAGGGTAAACACTCCTCTTCGAAGATGTATTTTTTGGAGTGGTATATGTGCATTGTCTTAACAGTTCAATGGAATTATTTTAAGATTTATTTCGCAGAGACTTCTTTTTTTATGCTGCATGTAATGTTTATAGCAAATGCAAAAAAATAGGAAGAATGCGTCGAAAATAAAAACGATTTAGCGAAGTGCTGTTGTGCTTTGGAATTATAGTTGCCATTCAGATGTAAAGTACATTGCGTCAGTAACAGTAGGATTGCATAAATTTGCTATTGAAATGAACTCTTTGCAAAATCTTCAATAATATAATATGAAAACTCGGCTTTGTTAGATTATCCATATCTTATAATAATTCGAGATAAAAAACAACAATTTTATATGGTGGCAATTTAAAAAAAATATTGAAATATTAGTTAAAACTTGTCGCAAATGTCTAAATATTTCATTGTTAGGCAAGTAAGAACGATTCCTAAGGTTTCAGAGCTTTAGCTTGATGGGAAGTTGGTTAAATTAACGATCGAAAATTTGATGACACACTGATACACACACACCTAGTGAAATGCATAAAAACATGAAAACTAACTAAAATTAATTAATTAATATAGTAAAATGAATGGTTGGAATGCAGTTTAGCCAAAATTCCTTTGGCGTCAGGAATTATTTGGTGGTATTTTGCCAAATGTGACTACTCTAGTTCGCTTCGCGGACGTTCAGCCAAAAAGAATCGCCAAGTTTTGGAATTTTTGAAATCGCGCCAAGAGATTGGGTTAAACTGCATTATTAAAAATATTAGTTAAAACTTGTCACAAATTTCTAAATATTACATTGTTAGGTGAGTAAAAACGATTCCCAAAGTTTCAGAGTTCTAGCTTGATAGGAAGTTGGTTAAATCAACGACCGAAAATTTGATGACTCACTGACACACACACACACCAAGTGAAATACATAAAAACGTTTTAAAAATAGCGGATCGCACACAATGAAAATACAGTTACATAAAAAAAAACAGTGAACGAAAGCCATTAAAAGTATTTTGAAAATAGTAAAAGTGAAGAATATGAGTTTTTTGCAAATTTCTTCAACAGACTCACAATCATAAGCCAATCTTCAACCAAACTGATCAAATCAGTAATGGTTAATTATTTGCTTAATAAATATAAAATACATACACAATAGTAGTTATAATAATATAATATCCTGCCTAATTCGTAACATTTTGACTGATTGATATATCCATCGTGCTTTCATCAGTCAGTCAACATATCATATTGATAGATTGATGAAAGCTAATCTCTTCATTCTAATGAAAATAATCTATTCATGTAATGGAAATTGAATGTAATACATATTCGATTTGAAATTAGAATAATCAATCCAGGTACGGATAAAGACGTACAGTTGACGTGTCATGCAAAACATCCTCCTCGTCGGTCATTCAACAGCAATGCCAAAACATTTTGATCCAATTTGAAAAAAAAAAATCAGTGACAGTTCTCTGATAAAAAGTTGGTATTCTCAAAGGAATGCGATTCTAGTTTTTGTTTCATTAAGTTACAACTAAATATTAGCCGACTTCTCACAATGATGACTTTGCTTTCTCGAAAGTGAGCCCTTTCATAAAAGGGTGTCGACAGTATTTTATCACTAGGTTCTCATTTTTTTTTTAAAAAAGTTTTATTTATACGTTTACTTGTATATATCCCTTAAATATAATTTAATTAGATATTTCCTCGAAACTCTTCGAATGAAAGATTCGAAAATCTGGCAGAAGGATCACGAAATGTAGAGATGCCGTTCCTGATTTCTTGTGGAATGACACATTATTTTACTTTTTTATAAGCTTCAGGGAAAAATAACAAGAGGCAATGATTCTTGCTTAAAACCATAAGATCAGTGAATCCTTTAGTAGCCTTGTAGTCCAAAATGAATGATAACAAAACCGACTGATTCCAAAATGAATTACACTGTACTCGTCTTTCTTGCTCTATTCTGCACAAAAAATAAAAACAGGCTTCCACCGAACATTCTTCTGATTGTTACATGTAGTAAATACGTGTTATTTCAGCTTCGCACACCACCTTTGATAGCTCAAATATCCTAAATTTGGGATTTTATTCACATAAAAAATATTGTAGAGATTGCTATAGAGAGAATGCTTATTAAAATCATAATGATTGATTTGATGAATACGCGGTACCGATTGATTTGAAGATCGAGTACCGATTCTCCTTTAAATAAGTACATAACTATAATAAAGCCTGTTAAACTTCTATAATTAAAAATTTTGGATAATTCGAATTTTCAGAAGGGATCCTAAAAAAATCTGTATTAAAACTATAAAAAAAATTGTGGATAATTAGAATTTTTTTGTGCCATTTCCTTTAGATAGTTATCATACTAGAACCTTTTAAAATATTCTTAACGTTTCTAAGGAAGTGTTCTAGAATATTCCACTGTGATGTATAAATGAAGGTTTGTATGCTTGGTCTGAGGGAATTCTCAGCTAAGTGTAGCTGTAAATAAGAAGCGATACTCAATCGGATGGTCAAAATTTCGGTTGCATTTCGACTGTGGATATCTTATGTCAGCTGTAATAATGCCTTTATCGATGGATAGATGCATATCACGCAGATGTTAGATTTTGAAAGAGGTCGTTCTATCGGAATGAAACAGGCCGGTTGAACGAATCGAACAATCGCTCGACATCTAGGTTGAAGCGATGGGGCAGTCAGACGATGCTGGCAAGAGTGGATCAATAACGTTAGATATCAGCATAAAAACGGTCAATTGGCTGCTGTCGACCGAGGAACACAACAGAACGGGAAGACATAGCGACTGTTAGAGCAGCTGTTACTGTCCGGTATTCGTCGTTATCAAATATCCACAGTATGGCTTGACACATATATCCAACATGACCCTCGACAGACGACTGAGAGAGCGGAATTTATGCTCGTGCCGACCGTTAAGCCACTTACATCCCCTACCTGTACATCATCAAGTCCGATTACATTGGTGTCGAGCTTGATCAACTTGGAACTACGCTAACTGGGGACGTATAGTCTTTAGTGACAAATCATTATTCCAACTAAGTTCTGATGACAACCGCAGACGTGTCTAGAGACGTCCAGGGTAGAGTGGGAATCTTGCCCTTACTATCGTACGCCACACAGGCCCACAATAGGGTGTTAAAAGAGATGGGTACCATCTCTTTTGATAGCCGAACCTCTTTGGTAGTCATTTTTGGCACACTAACAGCACAGCGATTCGTAGACGCCTATACCACGCCGGGTAACAGTTTGCATCTAGGTCAGAGGTGGACCAACGCCTTATCGACTTCCTCCGTTTGTAACGGCCAAACTTTGAAGTAAATCAATCAATTGATTTGAAATTTCAATCGTTTGTTTTCTTATGTATGTTCTGCACATACAACATTTTTCATAGCATTAGGACAACGGAACAGAGACGAGAATCAATGACTGTTCAATGAAACATCGACAGAGTGATAAACAGTGATTGTTTTACGAAGCAGTGACAATGTTAGAAATTGCGACTGTTCCTCGAAGCAGTGACAGTACAAGAAACGGTGACTATTCCTCGAAGTAATGGTGGTGTGGGAAACGGCGACGGTGATATGAAGCGAAGACTGTGACGGAAAGATGCTATTACAAAGTCCGTGATAGAGAGAAACTTTCATATTCTCAAAAACGTTGCACATTTAACTTATATAAAGATATGATTTAAATATGCAATGATAAATGATATTTAAGGAATTAAAGGATACATCATTTACAATGAGTGGCTAAAATTAAAAGAATTTCTTATGGAATATATTAATGACATATTAGGTTCCAATCACGTATTAGGAATGCTAATAATTTTACGTGAAATAACGACCGTCCTTAATATTGTTCCAAAAATTCAAATCGTGCGTGGGTGTATATGCGAGTGAAATCAGTCCAGTACGAGTGATAATGACAATTGATGCTTTATTCGTAAATATTCAGGACCGGATGAAACACAGGTAGCATAGCTTGGTCAGAATAAGAACCGAAATAGAAACACAGTACTTGTGAAGTTTAGTGACACAGATACAGGAACAAAACCGCACTTGTAGCGACAGTCACAGTTTCCCCAGCAATGTTCAGTCCTCCAGCTTATTAGTTCGCCCTACCGACAAAACAAAAATTCAAAGGAATTCTCAGCAATAGTACTACTTTGTATTTCTAAGGCAAGCTCCGACAGTTCCCGGAAGATACGCGCCTCTTCTCTTCAAATTCACTTGGGTACGCTATCGGCAAATCCAAAGCCAACCGCTTCCAGTCAATTTCCGATCGATCCCAAAAGCATACTCCTCTTTCTCAAGCTTTCGGCGTATTTATAGATGTCACATGGATAATTCAGGAAAAGTCCGTAACTTTCTTTTCAGTCGAGATTTTGCCAAGATCCCAGCTAATTGAAGTTCCCCTTTATGGAATCTTCAATAAGTCGCTAAAATCACCAAGCTTCTCGACATGTCACCTAAATGGTCATTGAATCCATCGGCAAGGTTAAGTGGGTCATTAAGCTTAAACGTTCCTTTGCTGTCTGAGGAAATATCTGTAAATGTCTTTTTTCATTTATAAGAGAGCTGTATTACAGGGAAGCGTCATCTCGGAATCGTAACGATATATTGCGACACACACACGACAATTTTAATTATTTATGTAAATAATAAAAACAAAATTTTATTAAAAATAGCAAAATAGTTTAAACATATTTAAAAAATCACAGAAACTAGATAAACTAATTGAAATTATGCATTTATTTATACTTAAGTTATTTAACTTTACTCTCATTTTCAAACGATGCAATTCTATTATCTCAGTAATTTACATGCAAGTTTTACATACAACTTTTCTCTATAATATCTATCTTTTTACAAAAGAAGATATTAACACATGGATCAATAAGTTCCGAGACTAACCCAGAGATGGCGCTCGTAGTAAACCAGTAACCAAGTCTTTCTAGAGTACTAACCTTTGCTTGAAACGTGTCAAAATTTTAAATCGATCGGACCAGAAACAGCTGAGTTATCGAGGTTGGAGTAAAGTCGTTTTGTAGTTTGTTTAAAAAATGGAAAAAACCGAGTTTCGTGTTCTGATAAAAACATTGTATTTTAATGGGTAAAAACACCGTGCAAGCGAAACAATGGATTGAAAAATGTTACCCGGACACTTGTCCATCAAAAGCAACGATTTGTCGGTGGTTTGCCGAGTTTAAACGTGGTCGTACCGACACAAATGACGCGGAACTCTCGGGTAGACCTGTGGAAGCCGTTACACCGGAAAATGTGAGTGAAGTGACAAAAATTATAATGAAAGATCGTAAAGTGAAGCTCCGTGAGATTGCTGAGATGACACAGATATCATATGGAAGTGTATTTACTATCCTTCATGAAAAATTGAGCATGAAAAAGGTTTTTTCCAAGTGGGTGCTGCGATTGCTTTCGATGGAACAAAAACAGCAACGAGTCGATGATTCAGAAAGCTTTTTATCGCTATTTAATCGCAACAAAAAAGATTTCTTGCGTCGTTACGTGACCAAGGACGAAACATGGATACATCACTACACTCCAGAGTCGAAGCGGCAGTGGCGCACAGCTGGCGAAAGCCGTCCGAAGCGTCCGAAAACGCAGCAGTCAGCTGGCAAAGTCATGGCGTCAGTTTTTTGGGATACGCATGGCGTGATTTTCATTGACTACCTCGAAAAAGGTAAATCGATCAACAGTGATTATTATATTGACTTGCTGGTGCGTTTGAAGTAGGAAATCGCAAAAAAAAAACCGACCGCACAGTCTCTGGACTTATTGATCCAAGTGTTATGTAACATATGTAAAAATATATTTAATTATTAAATGGATTTAATATGTAAGAAATATACAACTTTTTATATGAATTGTATTTTTTATATCTGATGCCGATGTTAGTGAATGAAATAAATAGCACTAAAAATGTCGAAACATTTCCCAAAGAGAAAAAATGGATTCGTCACTTTACATTTTACGCAGGGCTAGGCAAAAAGATGCTTCGACTGATCCAAGTATCGAAAAATTCGAAACTGTTCTTGTAATAAATTTTCGAGCTTTAAACAAGAATTGAAAGTGGAATATTTTTATCCATATATGAATACTTCTACTATATTGAACTTTATTTTAATTTTGGCACTTGTTTTAAGATGTTTTAAAGCAATGTAAAACATGTGCATGACGACGCGTTTCAAATATGTGGGTGCTCATATGATTTAGTTTTTTTACCGACTTTGTTTTTTACTTACTGTTTCAGATTTTTCACTAATCTCCTTCTTATTTTCCTTCTTATTTTGATTTATTAATTATAAGTAAATCAATCTTGGAAACAATATTTTAGTTTTTTAAATATTTTTTCTCTACCTTTTTGAAATCTCTGGTAACTTGATAAGCCTTACACGAAACAGAGACAAATTCGAGTAGCTCTCATGCACTTTTTAAGAATTTATTGCTTTCTAAAAGTTTTTTTTACAATGCTTCGAGAATACAAAAGAGACTCATTTTTTACAAGAACCATTCGATTCTGTGATATGTGAAGGAAATGAGGGAAAAAATATGCTTACAAGAATTAATATTCATAAAATAGCTTGAGGGCTTAATTTTGTTAGAATAGGAGAGAATTGTTTACTTTTTTTTCAATATTTTTGCTACTTGTGTATGAGGAGCATACACCGGTTTTTCCCCCTCAGTTGCTCTAAAATTTGCAGTCATGCAATGCACGAGCTGCTGTTTTAAAGTCTGTTGGGTATCTGGTCTTTTATATCTCTTATTTAAATGTACCGTTGCTATTGTGTCGGATGTGTGAGACACATTCTGAGATCCTGTTCTTAAAGGATTGTAATTTGAGTCTTTCGAAAAGTGTAATACAGGTTTCGCCCCACATATTAGAATTATCAATAATCAAACTCTTAAATGTATTTCAATTACTTTGGCAATGTCATTTGTAACACTTTTATCTCTTTAAAATAAATACAGTCATTCCCTCAGTGCACTAAAAACTTAGCAGTTGATTAAGTTTTAACAGACAAAAACAAAGTCCACATCAGTTGCGGTAGCAATAAAGTAGCAAACATTTTATCTGAAGCTTAAGCCCTTCTCAAGAGATTTGACTTCAGAAAATTACAGTCTGAAACTGTGAATGCAGTGCACATAATTCTGAATGCGGACGAAGATAATTTAAGACAGGGGAAATTTCTCGAAAGACTGCCCGGAGTAGCTGTGGCAACAGGTTGAATCGATCCTTTCATCGGCCTTCTCTTTAAATGTCAGCCGCTTTTGCCTTGAGGAGGTGGAGGTCATCGATTCAGGTTCGATTCTAGGGCACTGAAAGTATTTCTGCTTTCGAACTGGGACCTTCAGCCGATTACTTCTAGTTTTTTCGAAGAACTTGGTCTTCTCTCCAACTGGAGTCAGTGATAGGAAATGGAGAACACAGAAGAGTCTAGCAAACAGTTTTAATTCTTCATAAACATTTCTAAAAGACTTTTAAGTGTAATTAAAATTTTCCAAAGTGTGTGCGTATTCATGCTAATAAAGACCTAAAAGTTATGATTAATTTTATTTTGTTGAAGCTCTTGTTTACTTATTTTATACCATACCCTCCAAACTCCACACCACTCCATTCCATTCGTTGGGTATGTATTTGACGCACAGTACCTCTAACTGATTCTACTTTCTGACCAGTGATTATCGAGTTTCCTATCAAGGGGAAACGTTAACATCTCTTTAGATTCTAAGCAGAGGAATATTTATTACTTCAAGATGAAAAGTCCAGTCATAATCAACAATTTTTCGGTGGAAACATGTTCCTAGGATCTCTTAAGAATACCTACTTGAATACCTTTACTCATGCATCGAGATATAAGGGGCATTCAATTTATAGAGATTCATTTGCGTATTGAGAGTGTTGCGAGCAGTTCAAAAGAGTAGCGAATGACAGTGAATACCAACTTACAGATTAAACAATTCAATGAAGATATGAAATTTTAAGAATAAGAAGATAAATATAGATTAAAAGCAAAAATAATAAAAAAAATCACAATTGAAAGGAAAATGATAGAAATAAAATAAAGGAACAAAAAAAAAATTAAAACAATAAAAATGAATGAGGGAAAAATATTTTTAAAATAGGAAAAAAAAGCAAATTGAAAGAATCGTACAAAAAATAACAAAAGAAGGAAAAGGTGTCTTAATATGCGTTCTGTAAACCAAGATATTTTTCTTTTGAGATAGCTGACTTTGAATACACTGGAGATCAAAACCACAGAAGACTTTTTTAGTTTATTTTTTTAGAGCTTCTCTTTCTTGTCTTTGTTAAGAGCAGCTTAGTAACAGACACTTTTCAAGCATGTTCGAAAAACACTAATAAAAAATATCTAAATCTAGGTAGATAATAACTATTTAAATTTATTTGACCCATCGGGAATTGAGTTAATTTGAAATCATCGAAAAATTTAAATTTTACAGTCCCATTGAAATTCTAAGGGAAAAGCGTTACAAAACGTAAGCTAATTACAAAACATCTACTTTAAGTTATTTTGGTATATGCCATTTACAAAATCCCATTTAAGCAAAATAAATGAAATAATTAATCCTCCCAAGTATTTAAAATCCCGAGCTTTACAATATAACTGATACTTTTGAACATGTTAATCTTAAAATACTTTGCTATAGTAAGGTTTAAATTCATATTTAAAGAGTAACCGCAAACGCGCACGCGTACTTCCTTAGCTAAAGCATAGGTATTTCAGATCACTGCGTATACGCAGCAAAAATATTTTTATTTTTATTCATTTTTAGGCGAAGTCACCGAGTTTTGGTAGCTTGTGCATAACATCATTCAATACGACAAAAAGAACCTGTAACAGACCTTTCTCTGAAAGGAAAGCTTTGAAGATCATGAGTTGAATTGAACATTCGTAAAGTCTTGAAAAAATATCAGAAAATTTCAAGTTCCCGGACGTCAAATGTAATATCGAAAATAATTTTTATGCCCGGAGAAATAAATATTTTGAGTTTGTTTTTTCTCTTTCCCCCTTTTCGACTACTTTACATAATTGTAAGATAACACGTTCATTTAGAAAAATCAGGAGTGACGTTCTTATTCACTTTCACATTCTGGAGACTTTTATTAACCAAATACCATCAAAAACTTCCGTCATGAATTTTTCCAAGACATTAACCGAAAGAAAATGCATCAGATATAACCAATATCCGCTTTAAAATCATTGTTTTTAATAGTAAATATTACTTTTTCCTTTCTTCCTAGGTTTTGAAAACCTAGCTAAATCGAGGAACTTGTTGAATAAAAAGCGAAGGGAATTGATAAAATTGTTTTTATCATATTACCTTTTTTTTTTATCAGACTTTTGCGTTTCGCTTAATCTCAGTTTTCAGGTTTATTTTAGTGGACTTTCAAGAACACATCATTCTCTTTTTTTTTTCACTCTTTGCCCATTTGTTATAATATATTTAATTCTTTTTAGTGTCTTAATTTATTGAATCTGAAAATGAGAGGAGATAACGATTAACAGGGATATTTCAAAGACAGAAAGCTCAATAGTTTTTCTAAACTTTCCTTTAAATGCTTAATAACTTACCAGTTCATGTGCCGATATTCGAACGTATTACTTAGAGGTAAGCAAAAATAGGCAGTTATTTATTACAGCAATAACAGTATGGTACAAGTAGTATCGCTAATCTTGTTATGGAAACCAAAAATATTTCATTTCTAATGACACAGTAAAAGCAATTTTTTTTGTTTTTATTGCTTGATTTCCATCAAATTCCATTTTGAGTGATCTGTGAAAGAAATTGTGAGCTCGTCTCTGAATTAAGTTCCAACGTTTTCAGGAATTACTTTTTTGATTTAAAAAAGAAAAAAAAAAACCATTCACAATATTTTCTCTTAAATGTTATTGATGCTTGAAGTACCTATTCCTTTGACTACGAAACTTACTAAACAAACATTCAATTTATTTCAAGTCTTACTCTTGGATTACATTTGATAACGACGACGATTATGGGGTCCCAATCAATGTAATCTCTTAGATATTTATCTCATCTTTTACACCATTTCCTGGGCGTTACAAATGAGCTTGTATCGACATTTAGTTTGGATGAAATTTTTTTTTTTGAAAACCGCATCTATTACAGTCGCAGGACGACTATTCGGTATGGGTTCGTAGACACTTTAGCTGTTCGAAGGATGTGGAAGAATTCTACCTAAGCTCTCCAAAACCTTTATGGGGATATGGTTGATTTTGAACAGGAATTTAAATGAATCATATTCAAGCTCCTTGTTAATTAGGTTAAGCTGGAAGCGATTATCGAAAAAAAAAAAAAAAACACTCAGAGGGGAAATATCATCCTATCTCCGAAACTGAAGAAAATCGGCAATCGTAGGATTGCAAGGGACTTCTCGCATATTAGAAGTTTCTTGCAAATCGTTTCCTATCACTCGTTCAGAAATCGCAGATGATATTGAAATCAACAGCAAATCTGTCATCTCCGGCGGCCCCTCTGCTGCGAAAGCCTCGGATTTTCATCACCTCCTCATATTCGCTCAAAATCATTGTCGACAATGACGAAATATAGAACCTAACTTGACATTTTAAGACTTTGGGAGTCGAGTTGAAAAGTTTCACGAAAATAGATCGCTCAAAATTGTGATCCGAGGCTTATTCATTAACAGTAAATTAGGTAAATATTGAAATAGATATGATGTTGACAAAATTTTATTCCTCTTAAAATTTAGAGGTCGCTCATCTATGCCACTCAAATAAAAGAAAATGGAACACGTTTATTTTCAAACAGATATATCTTTAAAGATATGTTTTCCATTCAAATTTCGGAGAAACGATATCCTGGATGAAATAAGCTCAATCAGTATTAAAGATGTTTTCCCTCAACTATGCCTATAAAATATGTGAAGTGCGCACACAAAACCAAAGATCTGGGTTTCGAAAGAACTGTGTAGTTGAGTCCGTGGGAGAGCGATGTCCCCGTTTCCTCAAGTGTAAGAAAACACAGCACATAAATTGGTAAACTGAAATTTACAATGTAGATAAAAAAAAAAAGCTACCCCTTTCCTTAGCACGATTAGGGATGAGAATTTATGTGCCATAGGATGAAATGTTCTTATACATTTTTAAAGAACTGTTCTTTAACATACTTTTCCCTTCTCTTGTTCTTTAGATTTCTTGGACTAAAACCTGAAAGTATTCGAATGAATTTAACTCTATATAATTATTACACATGGTTACTTTACATATTTGAAGAAAAATTGAATCGGTTGAATTTCAGAAAAATAAAATTATGTTTTGCATTAAATTAATATTAAAAGGAACATCATTTTTGGATTTTTCATGTGATAGTAAAAATAATGAATTTTTAGTAATTTTTCAAAACGAATATTTTTTTTATATATACTTATATATATCCAAAATAAATAAATTGAAGTAAATGTTGGTTAAAAAGAAATCGAAGTTGTTTATGTAATATAAAGTGTATTGTGAATTTTAGGCAAAAGTCTTTCATATCTCAAAGAAAAAAAATACGTAAAAAAAAGTTCGCTTCTAAAGTTTTAATATGCGATGTATTTTTAAATATTATATTCCTACTAAAACACACGAAATAATATATAAATGTATGTTTCATTTTAGTTTACAGTATCTGCAACCATTAAATACCGTATGTATAAAACTTTTTATTTATTTTCTGTATTTTTAGATTAAAAAAGGAACAAATTAATTAAGTTACACATGAAATATATGAAACATTTTAAGTCATACTTGTATTCTACTTTTAATCACTTTCCTTATATAAAATAATAAGAATAAAAAGTAAGGATAAAATTTTCATAAAAAAAGTCTTCATAAATCGTTTTTTAATTTGATCAAATTCAATTTGGTGGCAATGTCATCCATTGCATTAATATGTATAAACCCGCTGTAGCAAAAGATCTTCGATAGTCTTACATTATAAGAGCCTAAAATACATGTTAACAATAAAAAAGTATTCATTGGAGAATGCATAAACCAAACATTTACGAATGATTATAACCATCATACAAATGTTTTTTTTTATTTGCTTTCTGATTAAAATCTATTAAAAATACGAGAATCTTAGAATTAGTCCGTGAATTTTGAAACTGATAAGATAAATCAGGTTCAGAATAAAAAGTACAATTAAATGGAAATGAATTCAGTTTTGACTCCATTTGTATGTAGAAATCGATTACGAAACTGACATGAATAGTACAGGAGAACAAAAAACTACCTTCTTTCATTTTCATTCTTTCATCTGCATGTTTCATTTCATATTTGGCCATATATATCTGGAGCAAATAAGCTTTATTATAGCTGTGATTTCAATTTATGAAATGTTGTGCAACTGCCCGAAAATTAACATTCGAAACGATTCAGGAACAAATGATCGTGGGGAGCCTGTTGAGAGATGTTCCATTGTATATCAGAATCTGAACTTTTGGTTCAAAAAGTACGGAACTTCTAGACTTTTGAAACTGATGAGTCTCTGGATCATTTTCTTGATATTTAACCAATTCATTAATATTCAGAAATAATGATTTCATATCTGAACTCAGTTCTATACGGAAGAGGGAGTCTGCTATTACATATCAGTGGAGTATTGCGATAAAAAATCAAGATAGCGTAATTGCTTAGGTAAACCTTTATTAGGATTTCAATGAAATTTATAAATTAGTGATTAGAATTAATCAGGAAGATTGTACCTTTTAACATATATTTAAATTTTCTTGTATTCGAATAAACCGAGAATAGTTCTTTGTCATAAGTTAACAATTTTTGTTGATTATTGTTTAATTTCATTGAGTAGAAGGCAATTGGTTACCATTCTCCCTCAGTAGTTACATTAACGAGCCACCAACTGAAAAATTGAATATATCAACTCGTATGTTCACAGATACACCAGGAATAGGATGTCTTCGCGATTGCTTGCTTTGCTGCTACAAAGGACTTCTGCCATTCCATTTAAGTTGTTCGGATTTTTGAACATTACACCGATTTCTATTTATTCTTATGTCCTTCTAAAACACTTCAGCAATGGATATTTGCAGCTTTTATATCTATAAGTATATCTGCAGCTTTTGTATTAAATCTACAATAAAAGTTGAATATTCCTAAAAACCTACGCAGCTGAGTTAATATTGTGGGTTGGGGGAAATCGAGAATGCAATTGTATTCTATCGGGAAGAGGTTCTATTTCATTTTCTGAAAGTTTAAAGCCTAAAAGATGTAACGAGTTTCTTCCAGCTGTGTATTTTTCAATATTGATGAAAAGATCACATTATGACAATTTCAAAAATAAGGATTTTATATGTTCCATTCAATCATTATGATCCTTTGAAATGATTAAAAGCCATCTACATAAGAGTAGACACTCTATAAGCACCACTGGTAAAGCATAACCCTGGTGGCCTCGTATATAAATCTCTTAAAGATAGCTGATGCATTGCACAATCAAAATTGCAAGCGCGTACTTTCAAACCAAAGGGTGTAAAGATATCCGTTTTTGGAATATGATATGGTCGTATAGGTATTTGATGATACGCTTTTGTTAGATCAATGTGGCTAAAAATGTTTGCACCATGTAATTCAAATGCGAAATCAGCCATGGAATAGGGCACCTTTCTTTTGTAGCGTGAGAATTCAAAGCCTAAAAATCGCTTACAGACTTCTACTCTAGTGTTCCCTCTTTATGTAAAGTAGAGAAATATTACTACTTTTCGAGGGTATGAAATGTTCCAACTGAATCACATTTTGAACTTCAGCTTTAGCAAATTTCAATCGATCGTGAGCTAATTTTCGAGGTATGCTACAATCTGGTGTTCTATTCTTATAAAATGAAGAATATTGTAAGGGTGGTTCAAAAAGTACCAATATATGAAGAAAGGTGACACCATTAAAATAAATTGTTGTTACCATTTGGTGATGTCATCTATAAAATGGAGCAGAAACAAATTTAACATTGATTCATAAGTTGGTTTTGATTTTGTAGTCATTTATTGCCAAATCAAAATTTGATTGCTAATGCCTCGAGCTGTCGATGTCATTTTGCGTCACGGTCGGGAAGACTTGGATTCATCATTATGCACTGGAAATCAAGCAACAATCAAAACAATGGATTGATTCCGGTTATATTTTCCAAAACAGGCGAAAATGGTCTTATGAGCCGAAAAAATAATAAAGAAGAATTTTTGAGGTGCGAAAGGCGTCATAATCACGATTACGAATAACTAAGACTTACGGCATATGTCTAGTGAGTTATGATGCTTACTAAAAACAAACAATTTTCGATGCTACGAGTACCATCTCTTAGAATTCCTAAGACTGATGGAACGATCCTCGTATGTTTAACAAATTAATTCAATTTGTGGTTTAGTGATTGAAGGAAATTCAGATAAAAGTGCATGATACTCAGAATCAGCCGATATTGTTTTAACACAATATAAAGATGTTTCTTTAACATATCCAATGACTGAAACCTTATTTTTAAGTTTCTTTGACATTTACTGCGCTGATCAAGCACTGATTCAAAAAAATGGAGAAAATAGGCTCCCAGAATTGGTGTAATAATGTTACCATAGAGAAATGTCCAGGAGTGTACTATCCTTATTTTAAAATCTAAAGAAATGGTTTTTTGTCTGTAAATATTAATTGAGGCAATTGGCATTAATTGACAGCAAATTTTATTGTTGTGAATGATTTCTTTTCTGGGTAGTAATTGCTAGAAATATTGACCCGTTAAAACCAGTATCAACTAGAAATGACTAATTTGCTGTCCCATCACGAATGAATAAATGATGTGACGTTCGTGCAAAGAACACGGAGCTTCTATTCTTTGCTGCTTTGGTTTCCCGAAAATTGCTAAGCGAAACGTATTTCTCGGTCTCGTATTTTTTTTCTAAAACTACGATGATATCAGCAAACAGATGAATTTGATTTTCTCTATTACTTCAAGATTTTGGATTACTTCTATTTTGGAGAAAAGAGGAACGATTAGGAGAAAATACTAGTTCATCAATTGATGCATTTAATTTACATATTTCACAAAACAGTTTTTACTCTAAGGAATTCGAATTGTTTTTAGTTACAGTAAGAATTTTTATGGGGAATCGATGTAACCTCTAATATTCTATCAGAAATTTCACCTGCTTTATCTAATGTTAAATCTGCAATAGTTGCCAAGATAGTTTGTACTAATATTGGTAAACGCTGTTCTAACATAAATTGTAATAAGATCATCAACGTTTCTGCACGACATCACGTATTCTGTAACTATTCAGACAACTTTCTAGTACCCAAAACCCGGTAAGAGTTGACGAATTTCCCGTAGAGAAAATTTACCTAACTTATTTATGAATTTCGCTTTCAGATTATTGTGTATAAGGGCACCCGTGCTCTAATGATGTGACCTTTGAGGGTAAATGGAAAATGACATAGTTGTATTCTGTCTGAGATTTTGAGATGGGTTTTGAAACCTCTAAATGCAAACGAGCTTTCAAACATACAGTAGCGCAAACAATTGAGAATACACCTTACTTTTAATTGATTTCCATAGATTGTTCTTTATTTTTACTTTAAATCAAACCATTTGTTATGCGTAAAAATAAAAACATGTTTGTACTTCTTGTTAATGTTTTATTTATAATGAAAGTTGGATTTATCAAGAAAAAGTAAAGTGTACTCTTAATTGTTTGAGCCACTGCATGTCACCAAAGGAGGATCCCATCTATTATAGATAGGCATTCGAATTGCATTTATCTCATATATTACAATCTAAATATTCCAGTGGGGAAAAGTGCATCGAATTAACAGAACTACTTTCGAAACGAAAATATTTCAGATGCGTACATGTTTGAAGCGAATAATAATCTAAATAAACTTTCAGATTAAAAAATAGTCCATATAGTCACCATTAAGGAGTTTATATTTGTTTCAATAATTCAATTTGCATTCAGAAAGTTTTTTAATCAACGCTTTATTTTTACTTTCTACTGCATTTTTAAGAATTAGGTCTATCGTTTTCCAACGCCCAACGTATATAATTCACAAAAACATAACGTCAACGTTTGCCGTGGCATCTGGTATATTAATTTCTAATACCTTTTAAATATATAAACTGAGTTCAACGTTACAGCTCACAGAAAATAAAAGGAGCGCTCAGAAAAATTTATTCCGACAGCGTTAGCCTCCTTTTTGCTAAATTTCTCAGCTCCACTGAAAGAAATTCTAGAAACGATTTTTGACGAGATGCTCTTAGCTCGGGCATTTTGGAAATCCCTCATATAATCAAATATAAGTGTTTCGAAAGCTTAAGCTTCGAAAAAGCTCGAAAGCTTAATTTCACGCAAGAGTAAGCTAGCGGTACAAGCTTCTTCTGTATAAAATTATCATTAGATCGATCTGACGGTATGCCTTTCCCATTTGGATATAATCTGTAATTTCTCCTAATAAGAATGCACGAATTTCAAATTTGACAACTTAGGAATAAAAACAAAAGCTCTTTAGTTCGTCCGAAACAATATCATAACAATATCAAAATGCATTCAGTTTTAGAATTCACCAAAAAGTAAGAAGTTTCAATAAACTATGACATATTACAAATGAATTATTAAGAGGATTGCCACTTTATGATGTATTGATGCGAATTTACCAAAAATGTTTAACAGCACAATTTTTGACAAATATTTATTGATTTCTAGCAAGCCAAAAAGCTCTGAATCTATTGATAATTTTTATGTAAATCTATGGGACCTCATTTAAATTATATCCTCTTCAAAGTAATTTTCAGCTTGCTGTTTTTTGTGACTATAACTTTTAAAATTTTTAATAACTCTTCTCTCAGCAGCATTTCTTAAAACTGGTATAACTGCAGGGGTTTCACCCTCATTCCAGTATAGTTGAAACTTCTTTTATCTAGCTTAATAAGGGGACTAATAATGTACAAGTCATTTCACAATCTTAAATTTGTATTGTTAGATACTTTGTTTAAATCTAATTTTCTATCACAGTTTGCGGCACTTATTCGGAGAAAAAGTTATTCTAACTTATCTCTGTCCGTGGTTTCGTCGATAGCCGGTATATTAGCTGGTTTGACCTCTTGAATCAAACCAGATTTTCTAAATATTTCTCTTTGACAGATTTAGTTTGTCCATCATTCCAGATTAAGTTTAGCCAGATTATTTTAAAACGTTTCTCTTTTTAATTTAATTTATTGTAATTGTGTAGAAAATTATAATTCTGTATTTAAATTATTTTTTTAATTGTGGATTTAAACGACAACCTAAATAGAGTAGAAATTTAGAAAATTATCATTGCCTTTGCCATTCATGGCTTTGATATGTAGAAGAGTTTCAACCATCACTTGTGGACCTGAAAAGCAAACTCGTAGAGCATACTCACGCCAGTTCGAAACCCAGAGTAATTTCTTGCTAAACTATTAAATATGTCCAAAATGAGACTGCCGATGTTAATAAGCAATCATGATATTCATAACCATTTTTATAGATATTTTTATTTTTTTTACACTCTCTATTAAAATGAAGATGATCGAAGTCTTTAATCAACGCTGCGTGCTTCTTTGTTCTTTCAGTTAATGCTCTTCCCAATAAGTCAGAGCAGCATCGGATTTCAGCATTTCATATCAAACTCTACTAAAGTATTTGAAGTTGCTTTTAGACTTGAATTCTTGTCAAAGTTTTTGAAATATCTTTGGTTAAGTTGGAAATTCCTCGTGATTTCCATTCTCGTCCCTTCGTCGTCTTTCTTCCCTTATCTATCGTCTTTTCTTTTCTTCTAGTCCCCCACCCCCCTCTGGGGTTTTCACTCATGGCAAGATTTGTTTGAACTTTTCTTCTCCTCTTTTTTACTTTACTAGATAAGGAACTGTTAATGTTTTTAACGATCGACTGTAAGTAATTATTTATGGTGGAAGTCGGGCCAAGAATTCGAAACAATCAGGCACTTCCCTTTCGTGACAAAAACACAGTGAAGGGGGAAAACAACCTAAATCACTCCAAACGGTAATTAAAAGCACACATACATGCATCGCCCGTGAAATTAATTTAAATTTCGTTCCTTATTTTTTCCGTTAACCGATCTAAGACAGATAAAAAGTAATAACGATGGTTCCGTTTGTTATTTTTTCTATCATTTGTGAGACTTAAATTTTTACTTTTTTTTCGAACGCGTTCCATCACTCGAATACGGAAAAGGATTCTACTCCTTTAAATGACTTGTCACTCCATTGAATGAATTGATTTTCTCCCACTGTCTTTGACGTCCACTATTCATTTCTAATCATTTTAAATCGCATTATAACTCAAATATCCTTTTTTACTTTCTAGAAAGCTTACAGTTTCGTAAATGACGGCACATGCAAAAAAAGTACAGGAAAAAAATAACCTTCTATACTCATATTAACAGAGTGGATCCAATCAATTAAGTAAAATCAACTCAATACAGACTATAAAAAAAGCAAGTTAAACTTTTTTTTTTAAAAAAAATAAACAAATATTTATAATTTATGCAATATATATTTGTATGTTTATCGTGAGTGTGACTAAAACACACAACCAAATGACTTCTTCCCAATAACCATCTTCAGCACGTTTTCTTGTACAGATGAGTCTATCGAAAGGTTCCATAAGACTCAGTGAAAAATAAACAGTAAGAAATTGATTCTATTAGATTTTTCTTAGAAATTACTATAGATTTTGAGGACTTCCATGAAAAAGTAACATATCACTGAAAAAGTTATCATGAACACTTGGGAATTTTTAACAAGGTCTTAGGAATGTCTCATTTTTGCATATTTTCCACGTTTAATTATTATTCATATTACGAGATTCCTGTTACAGATCCTGTTTTTAGAGCAGGATTAACATTACGCGATCTGGATCAGCATTTAGAGACATCTCTCCATTCTCAATTATGATTTCTAAAAAAGCTTCCAACTCAAAATTTCCAAGTCTTGCCTTTTTCTAGACTGGCCGCATCGTTCGGATCAAAGCAAAGCTCCTCTTTTTCGCGAGAGGGATTAAAAGTTAAAGGAAGAGGTCTAGAAATCGGATCGGATCCAAGACTCTAATGGACTCACTGGAGCTTCCATTAAAAGGGAGAATGACTTTTCCTTTAGCCTTGCTGCCCCAGAGGGTCAAAAAAGAGATTCGCGTGGGATAATGAACAGAAAGGTGGCAACTTCGAATGGGATCAAGTCTGTGTTGGAAAGAAAGGGGATTTGTGAGAATTCCGATGCCGGGAAGAAATAGACTCAAAAGACACTTTTTGAAACGAAAAGAGGAAAAAATAGGTGTTTTTTCGGTTTTAGCAAACGAAACTTTATATATGTTTAGATAGTTCCTAATCCATCTAAAAGGGGAAAAGACGGGAAAGAGACTCTTCAGTTTATTTATGAATGCATTTCTGGGGTTAGTTGATTTGTTACATGTCAAGACAAAGGATGATGTCTCTCCATTCCACGGGAAATAAGGCAAAATATTGCTTTACTGATCCTGTTCCGTAGAAAAATAACTGCAAAATATGATTGTTTTGACAATAAAATAGAGAAAATTAACTAATTCTAAATTATGTATTAAAATACGAGACTCAAATATAAGTCATAATGTTTTGCTCAGAATTCTAGTATTTAAATAAAAAATGTAAAATTTATTTTAGCTTTTCAAATAATACACTTCACATTTTAAAAAATAATAGTGAATTCTTTCATTTTGTAGTGCACTTTTGTTTTGAAATAAAGGCAAGAAAATGATTTGAATGAGTTCAGATAGAACGACATTTTCAAGTTAGAAATGAAGAGGTTGTTTAAAAATTTAAAGTATGCAATTTGTGTTTATTACTTTGTAAATATGAAGAGTTATTTGAATTCCACCAAAAATTTGCTTGTATATTAAAATATAATACTGTAAAATACAGCGAGAGATTATAATTGTTTACTTAGAGTTGTTATTAATCGAAAAACAATTGTAAATTATACCTGTAAAATTTCTATATTTTATGAAGACAATTAGAAAATCAGAATTCTTAAGCAACTTCACTTTCAAAAGAAATGCTTTTAAAATCTTAAACATCTCTTTACTGGAAATGTTTACAAACTAAGTGGCGGGATATTCGGTAACAGCCACATAATTTACAGTTTCTGTCAAGTTTACTTGAAAACGAGATTTGAATTATGGATGGATATTCAGTCATGATCACTCTGAATAACAATTCTGATTCCATCTGGAAAGTATCAGTGGCTCAAAGGGAAGTGAATGTTAATCAATTTCATTAATATAGTTAATTAATTTTTAAAACATATTTTTTTTCAATATTAAACCTGACTTTCTTGAAGAATCAGATAGGTCAATAACTTCAACAATCCATGTGTACTTGATCCACAATACTTTTTTCGTTCCTCGACACCGCGTAATAATTGTGTGCGGCGGCTTCTAACACGCGCCCATGCCCAGCAGTTTTTTCAAAATGGAATTTTTCTCGAACAGCTAGAGGAAGGTAACAGTTTAGGCGTAAGGTAACGAAACATCCAGATGTGTAAAAATGTCACTTATTTTTTCATAATTATGTTTAATGATTCATAATATGTATGTTGATTGGTTTAATAGATCACTCCACTGGACTCAAATTATCCATTTGTTGATGATTATTCGAGGGGATAATGCGAAAAGTTTTAATTATTACTCAGGAATAATCGAGATGAAAGTTATTTTGCATATTAATGAACCTTTATGTACTTAGTATTGTCAATTGTAGCTATTAATGTGGACTTGTTTAGTTTCAGGAGACCGTATATTGAAATAAGCGGCATTATCGTTAAGTTTTGTTTCATTTTTCCCAGCGATACTTGACTTTTCGAAGCTCATCATTGTAGAACTCAGCAGTTTGAACTCCATTTTCTCCATACAGAGGGTAACTTCAATCTACAGCCTCCTGAAATCAAAAAAATCCGTGTGAATAACTATCAAATCTACAACTTATGTACTCGTATATAAGGATCCTTATACACTACACTATGTACATGAGGATATACTGATACGCATAATAAATTTTTTCCAGATATTTCATTTATTTCTTATTAAAATTTTATGCGATAACCTCTGTTAGATAAATGGATTGGTTGATAAAATATATACAGGTGTCTTTCAAAACACTGGAGAATCTGCATCGATAGGGCCACAGCTTATAGGATTACGCAGTTCTGTCTGGCCACCTACTCGCGGTCAGTTAGTTATTCCTGATTCGCTCCTTCGCATGAACTCGGTGTGTTTCCTGCTCGTTCGACTTTATTCCGTCGATCTAGAGCTTCTAGTGATGTCAGGATCGGAGGCGCTACCATTTGGTAAGAAATTGATTTAATCCCCAGATTAATTTTTTTAAAAAAAAATTTCAAATTGGGAAAAAAAATTTCTATCGTTTGTTGCGAAAATCTTGAATAGAAATTTTTTCATTGTCAGATGTTTAGGACACACTTAGGAGAATTGTTCTTTAAACTTCAATAACTCACCGATTAAACTTTATGGCACAATTTTATGAAATTTAAATTTAGGCTGATTTCGCAATGAGAAACACGGTTCGCAAAAAAGAATCCGCCCCGAAATGGAAAAAAATTTCTTTTTTGGAGTTAATGTTAATTAATAAATCCACTTTAACAATTTCTTTTGAGTCCTGAACGCTTATTCTTATTTTATCTTGATTCAATGAAAACTGTGAAAATATGATGCATTTTGACGACCGCGTACAAAAAAGCAAGAAAAACATGGATTATATTGTATGAATGGCACAAATATTGCAATACTTTATAAAAGTGCCCTTTCTGCATTAATGCAGAAAGGGCACTTAATTAATGCTTTTACATATTAGCTATTTCCTCAAAAAAAAAAAAAAATCTATAATCTTAGGTGTATTCAAAACTACGTATCTTTAAATGATAGTTCACATATTTTGGACAATCTGCAAGAATGTTTCGGAAATCTAATTATAGAAGATAAACTATACTCTTAATGATAAATGAATCAAGTTTGTAGTTTTATACGATGCTAAATAATAACTTACACGCATTTTTTAAGAAACACATCTGTGGCAGCAGTAGTCAACTTGTCATAGTCGCTAGCTCGCAGTTGGCATTGGTTCCGTCAAGTCGTGGATTCAAGTCCTGTTGCCTTTAAAGACTGACCTCGTGACGGAACTGCACGTTAAATATGTCGGCAATACATGGCCCATTAGTAGGATGTGGAAGTTTGGAGAGGGATGTGCCCGCTCAGATGCCATCCTCAACATTTGAACGAGGTTCAGATTAGCGAGGTCCATCATTAGTTTTCTTCTTGTCGCTTTTGAGTGCAACGTTAATGAAAAATCAATATGAAAATGTTTAAAGAGCGAAAATATAGTCTTTGTAATTTTTCATGTATTTCAATATCGTTGTACGAAACGTACGTTTCCTAAAAATGATCCCAATAATAATTATCATATTTATAAAATACTGTAATTTTGATTTGTTTTGAAATTTAGTTTCTTTTGTGTACCAATGCATTTTATAGTATTTCCTCTTTAAATAAAGAAAAATATATTACAGTTTATTTAAATGTATAAATATAATTAAGGAGCGACATACACACTCGTACACACAACTGAATTCCTAATCTTGTCACGCGAGATAATGCTTGATGCGGACCTTCCATAAAATATATTTTTAAACTAAATTTAAAAGTTTTGTTTTTATAAAAAGCTTTCGTTCCGTAGAACGGCACGGAAACGCCACATCACTTCATTATTAAGAGATGAGCCCTACAGATGCACAATTCAAAACTCTTCGCCCTGAGACAAACCCCCCAGTTCAAATTCTTCAAAAATCATATTCTTGGGAGGTGTTTCGTCATTTTCGAAAGCACGAAAATATCTCACTGTCAAACACATATCTTATAATTCACACGGTACATAATTTACAATAACAAAGCGTATAAAAGAAAAGATATGCTAATGAACCATATTTATTAAATTTTTAAACCAAAACTGACACATTTTTTTTGTCTTCAGAAATGCCCAACTGAGCTTCAACTTTGTTCTCTAATTTTTCCTCTGACTGCTGCTTAGATTGTGAGTACGACGTGTAAAGTTTTAAATATTAATTAAAAATCCCAATTTTCGTATTACAGGATATTAAAATATGTTTACATTTATTTGCACAATCCAAAAATGTCAATTTTTTTTCCCGTCAAAGCGTTTTTCTGCTTCGGTATCTGAAAACTTTTCCAGAAGACAGGCTTCTCTTCAGAAGCGACGTGAGGCAAAACTTCTTTATATCTCGCGATGATGCAGAAGACTCTCCTCCCTGTTTTGCATATGCAGTAGCCCCTTTTGAGGGTGTTGTCAATTCGAAGGAAACGAACGTCTTTTTGTCCAGGAACGTGCAGAGAATGCAACGTGATATCGATTTTTGAATAACAATCGTTCTGATTATACAAAAGCTGACTTTTGAGCTCGCGGGCTTCCTGTGAATTAATGTTTATGGTCAAAAAATTACACGAATGGAATAATTCATGAGAAATGAGCAATAAAAATATCTGTCTTGACTGTACGGGACCTTTTAAAGTTCGCACTAGAGTTACATATAGATGACTGACGACTTCTTTCAGCAGTCGACAGACGAAACTACTTCACTATACTCACTTCCTTTCTGCGAAATACAGTCTAGGCTCTTCCCCACTAGGTAAATAAATTTCTTTTCGATATTCGTGGGATGACATGATGATGCTTCCTTTACATTTACTCATTATTAAAGTTATGTAAACTTTGCTTAGGATCATAAAAAGTTAATGTAAATAATTTTACAGTCAAATGAAGGGGGTGTCAGATATTTTTAAATAAGTTTATTGATATGTGGTCTCCACAATCATGGAACAGTGGATTTTAATTTGGGATGGCCACTCTTGAATTTATAAAAAAAAGACCCACAGAAGGTCATTGTTTACTTAATGCTCGGGAATGTGATCAAAGATTTCGGGAGGAAAGAGCGCTTTCTTTCTTTTAATGGAAACCCTGCCTCCCTCTCGGTAACAAATTTAAACAAGAAGTTCATCAAGATTAGACAAAGTCATAGAAATTTCACACTCACTCCCTCACATGAATTCAATAGAGACGCACTTATTCACAACCATCACATTATGTCAACGAATAAAATTTTTATGATGGGGCACCACTTCAACTTCCAGATATGTACAACTATATAACTGTTAATTTATATTTTGTTTGTTTCAATAAATTATATAAATGCACCAAATGACAGTCTTCTCATTTGAATAATTGTATTCAATTCTCATTTATGATTGGGGCTTCTTCTCTTCCATTGTAATATTCACTTTGGTCTAAATAATCTCAAAATTTACAGTTTAAGATAATTAATTAAACTGGCAGGAGAAGTTTACAAAATACTGTTAATTTATCTTCAAGTTATGAAAATCATATTGTTATTTACTCTTTCTAAGTCTACTTTTCCTCAACGCATCCGAAATACAGTTCGAAATAATAATCTAAGTTCACTCTTGTCAACTCTTTCGAGTTCGAGTGAGAAATATCACGGGTTGAGGGAAGAAAAAGGGGAAAATTAAAGTCCTTCCTATATGGACTCAATCATAAATAGATCTTTAATCAAAGCCTGTCTGCCACCTATGTTCGTTAGTTGCATATCAATCATTATCATCCACCAACTACCTACTTTTAATTTCAATATATCCAACTATTCGTAGCTTACATGTACATGTATCCTCAAATCCATTCATTACATTTCATAACTTCAATCTAATCTGTAAGAATGCCATTTCATTTCATTGGGGAGATGTTTTATTTTAAACAATTAAAGTAAGAAAATATCCAAGATTAGAAAAAGAAAAATCGTGGATAGCCTACCCCAGCGTTTCTCAATCTTTCATTATTCGCGGCCCAGTTTTCAATCATAATTTTGATCACGCCCCCGCATACAATAAAATGTATACAACAATAATAAATTTTGAGAATTTTGATTTCTGTTTTTAAATTATTTTTAACTTAGTGCCAAAACAAGAGTAAAAGCGAGCCAACGTTAGCGAGAAACCAATCTGGCATTTTGCCAAGCGGACGGTGAACAGATGAAGCGAATGGAAGCGGGGAAAATTTAAATATTATTATATTTGAAATGAAAGCCAAACAGGGAGATAACGTTAAAAGAATATGATAGTACAAAAATTCGTTAATGAAAGTAAACCTAGACGGGGTGAGCTAACTTTAGAAACTGGGAATACATTTTTTTGGAATAATAAAAATAATAAAATAGAATCATGACTAAAGAAAAGAGAAAAAATAAGTAATATGTTTTGTGAAAAGCCGTCTCGAGCATGCGCATAGCAAATGTTTTCTCACAGGAAGAAGGAAAATGTTCGATAACGCAAATTTCAATTCTCATTCGAATCGATTGCCTTCGAATCTATTGTATGTTACGTATGGTTTCGTGTTAATTGCAATTCACCATATTAAATATTCAAAGCAGAAGATTTATGCAGGCTCATGGATAATTTTTAAGCTGGCGTAAGCGAGCATTAGATGATAGTCATGCATCAACAAGTACACAGACGAGCGTGGTTCCAAAAATAAAACCAAAAAAATATTCTCAATAATACTTAAATTTGGGGTTTACCAATACTGAAGTAAATGAAGAAAAAAGGCCCCTGTATATCATTTGCTCAAAAATGTTGGCCGCAGACAGCATGAAACCTAATAAACTTAAACGAAATTTGGAAACACTTCATAGTGAGTACATAAACAAACCCAGATAATTCTTCGAATTAAAATTAAAATCATATGAAAAGCAAAAATCATTTTTTAAAGAAACTTTGTCTGTGAATAAAAAAACTTTAATTGCATCCTACAAAGTTTCATATAAAATAGCCAGATGTAAGAAACCTCCTAACCTAAGATGGTGAAGAGCTTATTTTGCTAGCAGCATCTGAGATTGTAGAAACTATGTTTGGAGATAATTTTTCAAAACAATTGCAGTCTATATCTCTTTCAAATGATACTGTTTCTCGTCGAATTTGTGATATAGCTGAAGATGTACAGAGTCAGCTTTTCTCGAAGTTGCATGACAAATTATTTTCAATACAGCTTGATGAAGCAACAGATAATAATAAAGTTGTAATAAAGTTAGTAATAAAGTTGCTCATTTCATTGCCTATGTTTGATTTTGTGATAATATGTCAGTAGTAGAAGAACTACTTTTCTGCAAACCAATAGAACTCAAAGCAACAGCGCTTACATTATTTGCTATTTTAAATGATTTTATGAACGAGGCAAACATAGAATGGAAAAATTGCGTCAGAATATACACCGATGGTGCTCTTTCAATGTCCGGAAGATTCCAAAGTATACATGCACTTGTAAAACAAAACTCGCCTCTGTGTGTCTGGACACATTGCATGATCCACAGAGAAGCTTTGGCTTCCAAAGAAATGAGTCCTGGTCTAAATATTGTGTTAATGGTTGTCTGAATATTGTACGGTTGTAACTGTAGTAAATTATATCAAAATGAGACCCCTGAAATCAAGAATCTTTTCAGCACTTTGTAAAGACATGGGTGCAATACATTCAGGGTTACTATTTTATTGCGAGGCAAGATGGTTATCACGTGGGAAATTCTTGCAACGTGTTTATGAATTAAGAGAAGAAATCGCCTTTTTCCTAAAAGAAGAAAACAGACCGGAAGCCGAGAATTTTTACGATGGTTTATTTGTGATGAAATTGAGCTACTTGGTCGATATATTCGAGAAATTAAATAATTTGAATCGTCAATTCCAAGGAGAGAATACACATATGTTGGATACGAGTGATAAAGTTAATGCTTTTTGAAGAAATTTGGAATTGTGGATCAGAAATACAAAACAAAAAAACCTAACAATGTTTGTCAATGTGAATGATTGTTCTAAAATTTACAAATCTGAAGAACATGTAAAAGTTGTTTTTGTAACCATTGAAAATCATTTAACCATGCTGGCAAAGAATTTTAAAAAGTATTTTAATGCTGACGACAAACTGATTGCAAGTTACGATTGAGTTAGGGATCCATTTCATAAGACTACCGAAGGACTCTCAATTGATGAGGAAGAAAAATTCATAGAATTCACGACAAGCGGCGAAACCAAAAGACAATTTAGTAATAAATCACTATTTGATTTTTGGTCAGGAGTAGAGGATTATTTTTCTGCACTAAAAAAAGGGCATTTCGCATTCTATTATCATTTTCAACATTCTACCTTTATGAAACTGGATTTTCTGCTGTGGCTTCTTTGAAGACAAAATATAGGTCTCGGTTAAATATAGAAACAGAACTGAGAGTGGCTATTTCTAATATTAAGCCTTCCTTCGAAAAACCTTGCTCTGCAAGACAGGCCCAAGGAAGTCACAAATAATTATTAAATTTGTTTTTAATTTGGTATGTTTTGATTAAGTAAGTTTTGATTTAGAAGTTTTTTTTTACTTTAATAAATTATTAAATATGTCGAAATGTATTTTGTTTTCTATGTGTATGTGTGCTTTCCTTCTAGTCAGTTAATCAATTTTTTTTAAATAATACTTTCTCTTGTATATTCTCGCGGCCTCCTAGGGGGCGCACCCTACAGGCTGAAAATCACTGGCCTACGCTACAGCATTTATGTATTACTTGAAAAAATATGACCCGTTTCGAGGAACGAGATATTGAAAAGTATCTCTTCTGTTTCTTAGTTCGTTTTTGGAGTTCGCTGCTTTACGCAACCATTATGAGAGTTTTGAGTACATTTACAGTTAACTATGTGAAGAGAAAGAAAAACAATATATAAATAATAATAAAAAATCAGCTAAAAACACTTGAACTATTGTTGTACTTCGTTCAGTCCCAGATAATTAGATTGGTGACAAATCAAAAAAAGTGGCAGTAACAGGACAGAAACAGACTTATGTGACACTCTGCCTGGGAGGCTGAGCATTGTCTTGTTGAAAAATGGTCTCGGAGCCGTTGACTGAGTGGACCATGTGTTTGCAGGATGTAAACATACCGCTGGCTGCTGGTACTTGGATCAATATGGTGACCGTATTGAAGAACAATGGCACCCCATACCATCACCAGCTGTGTAAGCGATGTGTCGCTTTATCAAACGGGCAAGGATTGAGGCGTTCAAAACGGGTCCCACACACGACACGATTCACCTACTGAGATTGACATCTGGACTGTCTCAAAAGACGACCTGTCACATTCCGCTGCAGTCCGTTTCCTCGTGTTCGGACTCTCCAAACCGGAGTCCATGGGTGGGCGTCAAGGGCAGTACACGTAATGGGCAATACGTGATCCCAAATATCCTTCTGCAGGCGCCTTCGTATGAGCCCGAGAAGATCGCAGGCCCCTCGATGAAGGTGTTACCTGTGCCTGGATGGCAGTTGGCTTCTACGTGTGCGTCTTACGATGTGGCGGTCATCTCGACGACTTGGTCTATCGGAGGGCGTCCCTGAACGTGGGTCTCAGTCAAATGACATCTCCCCCCGGATCCCGCGATGCCAAACACTCCTCACACAGAATCAGGTGCTAATTGACTGAGCTACTCGCATAGCTGACCACCTATCCATTATGCCTGATGATTCTCCTCCTTCAAACTGCGACAGCTGCTCTATATCTTCGACACAGCGTACGGCTTCAGTCTTCCTTGTAAATGATTCAGGATCCCAAAACAAGGCTTCTGGTTACGTGTTTATACTCCACGAAACGACTTAAATCGCCTCACGGCTATACTGTCACTGCAATCACCTGCATTTACTTATTTCGTATCCCTCTGAATGTACCCTCATGCCATGTTTCTTAACGAGATCTATCATTATTTCTTGGTGCGTTAACTTTTGTTCAATGATGTATATTGAAATTTTTATGCAACGCAGTTATAGAATAGTAATACTGTCTAAGTTGAGCTGAAAATCATATTTACGTATTGAAAAAATACCACTAAGCGCGTTATTATATTTGTGTCGCCTTCTGGATTGGAATTTGAACTGAATTTTCCATAATTTTTGAAATAAATTTTTCACGATGGCTTTTATTAACGCTTGAGACGGAGATGTTAAACTATCAAATTTGTGTAAAACGACGAAAATATTTATAAAATGTTTAGCAGTGTCAAATATTGCACTAAGATTTAATTTATTATGCAGCAAAAAAACACAACACGTTCCACTTACATAAGTGATATTTGGTTTCTTTATTTTTTTTTTTTTGTGATTTAACAGACAGGTACTAAAACATCGGTTTTGATTTTCGTTTATTTGAGTTTCCACATTAATACTTTTTTTGTGAACCTGTAGTATATAACACACAACACAACACGCACACACCTTACGACACCCACACCAGCACATTGCCACTTACCACTGCCACACACACACAGCACACCACACACGCACCACGCACCACACGCGACACACGCACTATTTAATAGTTTACTTCGACGAAGTTGTGATTGATTTCATTATAAGCTTTCATGATGATCTTTATATTTTAAACTGGTTTACACATTTGGTTTAGAAAGTAACTTCCGCATTGGTTAAAGATTATTTTATTATAAAGCGTAAATTTGAACAAAAGTATACTATGCGAATAATAAAAAAATTTATGAGTATTAGATTTTAATTTTACAAAGTTGTTATTAAAAAATTGAAATTTATATTTATTTATTTTTAATTTAAATCAGAATTAAGTAATATAATTTTTCAAGCATCCTTTCGTTTGAGAGAGAGGAAATTCGTCTTCAAGATTTTGGTGCGGAGAGCGGAGTTTCAAGACTAAAAAGGTTAGAATCGCTGGTATTAATACGTACGTTATCTAATGTGAGATATCTTTCTATTCATCGCGTCGATTGTTTGCAGTCTACAATGTTCCCGTCGACGTGAACAAACATTAATACTACGGCATTTCAGATTTCTATGTCATTATCTTGTATCTGCGTAAGCACAGTCGGTGTTTCGTCCTGCAACCCTTCCAACATTATTTATGGTTTTTCTGGGAAATTTCCATACCAATAAAAAATAAGCTGCCTTTAAAATTTTCTTTTGGACTGTTATTTTTCACCCCATTCTTAAGCGCAATGACTCAAAGAGATAACTAGCCTTTGGTTACTCCACATATAAGTGATCGTATTCATCCAATTGATATCTAGTTTATTTGGATCGCTTGTATCAGGAAATTTTTTTTATCTCAAGAGTGTTCCCCTACTTGTTGAGATAATACCAATCCGCCATTTATTATCTTTGCTATTTTAAACTCGAAAAACATTTTGATTTTTCTTTGCAAATGTTTTTTTTTGTGTATTCAGATGTGCAACAAAGATGAGATTTTCTGAGAGGCAGATGCAACAGATTTTAATGGATAAGCTTGTGACTTACAGGAATTGTCGAAAGTTAGGATTAAACACATTTATCTGCAACATTTTTTTCATAAAGATAGTGATATTTATAAATTAACTCTGGTTTGTTTACATATTCGTCGTACTCAGTAGCGAGATGCGATACAAGTCCACCACTTTTACCAAAATCCTCAATTGTGCTTCTTATCATGACGAAGACCATGCTAAGCAACTCACGACAACGCAAGATTACGTAGATTGGTACATTCAGTAATATTTTAATCTTAAGCCAGCTATACATTTTTTTTTGCTGTACCCTCACGATCTTGCAAAATATTAAATAATGGTTGAATGTGATGTTTTAATTCCATCATTCAATATTATGAACCTCAAAAAAGCAAATGGTGTTTTTTTTGGAAAAAGAAATGATATGATGACTTGTTCTGAAAAGGAATAATATTAGAAATAAATTTAGTGAAAGTGCTGAAAATTTATCAAAAAACTAAAAGATTCTGACAATAAAATATTAATCAAGCGAAAAACTTGCCTTCCCATGTGTTAAAGACAACCCGATGCTTTACGTGAATTTTGAAGAACTTTTTTCCATTGTTCATTAACACACTACTTATCGATAGGCAAATGTTGGTAGAAACGGGATGTTAAAGAACTTTAAAGTACATAAACATTATCTGAAAAAGTGATGATTTGTTTTAACATTGTAGAAGAAAAAAAGCAGTACCAAAGGACTTTATTTTGTAGGCCAATGGTCTGAAAGAATATTAATCCTAAACTAATGGTAACAAAGTGGAAGTTGCAACTGAATAAGCATTTAAAGTAAACAATCAAAAAAAGAAACCTAAATGAAATGAAATATAAAATTTTAGAATCTCCCAATCTGATTTGATGTTTAAACAATGTTTTACAAGAACCAAACAATACAAAGAATAGAAAAGTACAACTCAAATGTAAATCTGTAATTCTACAGAAAAGAATTACAAAAAAATGTTTTTTTTGACAAAGATTATATTTTTCACTCGTATCTATTAAAGAAAAGAACAATATCTAAACAAAAAAAATCAACCAGATTGAAAAAAATTACAAAATGTACATGAAGGCTATGTTATAAACAAATTTCAAATAGATTTCCCGCCAAAAGGAAATTGTTTCAATGTCCTCTATCAGAGAAAAGTACTAAAGAAGGAAAAATTCGAAAGATATAAAACAAAAAATTAAAGCAAAATTAGGAAATTTTTTTAAACAGATATATTTATATACAAGCATTTACTAATTATTATGCTAACATTATTCTTATGAACTTTTAGGAAAATACGACTCGTCAGACTAATCTTTTTAAACTTATCCAAATCAATGTAATATTCATCTCGTCATTATCATAATCTAAAATTATTTAAATTGAACACAAATTACGTTCTTAAAAAATATTCAGATTTAATGAACTCCTATAGGTACTTTTTATATATCTTAAAAAAAAAATATATTCCTTTTATCATATATATTACTAGAAATTTTATTATCTTTATTTTTTACAAAATTGTCTGAATGTTCCTCCCCATTTACATCATAGTTTTTGAATAAATTGAATTACCTGTATAAAAATATAAGAAATTTAAATGATCTTTATTATCTTAGATTTGAAGAAAATAATATCATCAATATTTCTAAAACATCTTAAAACTATTATAATAAAAAATTATTCCATAAAAATGTAAATAAATATTGCTAAGCAATTAAGTGCAGATTCATATTGTGGTATCCCCTTTTAATCTATTTACATATTTTATTTGTATTAAAGCTAAGTAGACTTTTATTTTAAGATTAACATCAATTCAGTATTTAAATTTTACGCAGTTTAAATCTAGACGTTAGCTATTCTGATTTTCTCTTCACCAAGCTTGGGAATTTAAAGAAGATTGATTGCATGAAACAGTTTCTTCCCAATCAAATGAAACGTGATTATTCTAATTAGAGGTTTGGTAAAATAAAGGAAAATGAGCTACAAGGAGAGTAAAAAAAAAAAAAAAAAAAAAAAGCAAAAGTAAAATTGAGACATAGAGGTCGAGGGCATCTAGCGTTGAGTACATGCAAGGTGGTAGAGGATATCAAGAGTTGCTACGGGCATAGTGATTGTACTAGAGTCAAGAAATCAAGCATCCTCAACAGGGAATTTAAGTAAGACACTATTAATTCGGTAGTTGAAAGGAATCTATCTAGGTGTTATCAGGAGACACGTATCCTTCAAACATCAACTGCCCTGTTATTGAATAAATAGGTTAGTGGGTCGTCTAGCTCTGTCTTTGTATTGACTTAGTGTTAGTTATATTTGATTGAGTTTGGCACAAGAGTCGGGTAGAAGAAATGATTCTCACCTTATCGATATTAAATTTTATAAATCTCTTTAGAATTTTAATTAGATTATCTATGTCTGCAGAATTAAAAGGATCTTAAAATCATAGCTGTAATATAAATTTGTTTATTATTAATGCATCTTACTACATCAGCACCATTTTGTGTAGCTGTACTATTCAAACAATTCGTATATTTATATAATTGTAATTTTTCCCAACAAGGGTAATGTAAATGTTCAGACCATAGTTCCATTTCTAAATTTAATGATATTTTATGAAGCTTCGAGTTAAAATGTAGAGGCATAATATTAATCAATAACACTATTTGATTAAAAATAACAATATCCATAAAGAAATTCATTTCTGAGTATTGTTGCTCTACCTAAAGGATTTGTATTCTCTGAAACATTAATTAAATCGATATAATTTTTCCATAAATATCACAATTATTGTTTTTTGATAATGATATCAGCAATTAGTTTTCTTACCATTAACAAATCCTGACTGGAGAGTAATAAAGTTTATTTTCAAACATTTCAAATAAAACCTCATTATTATTAGTATATACTTTTTGGACCAATTTTTAATATCATATCAAGTAAGTCTTAGCCTATAAAAGTCTTCTAATGAAGACCAAATTGGTATGCTAATCTCAGCAATAAAACGTATCATCTAAGATAATTCTTTCTTAACAAAAAACGTGTTTTCAGAAATATTTGAGTCTGAAACTAGTTCCATTATTCACAACATAGCTTGTGTTTAAAATCAACAATATCTATTATCCTGTAATTAGTCATTAAGATTTTCAGTTATACCATCTTTTGACATTACACATACAAATTTCCTAGTTATTGTTATAGTTAAAAGAGAGTATATTTTTATTAAATTTAAAAGATTTTTAATGATGAGATTTTTATTAGTGATTGATTTTTTGTGTGTTTATTATAAAATTAATCATATAAAAGATTTATTCATAAATTTAATAATACATATTCTACTTTTTTGTAGCTCTAAAGTATAACCTTTCACATTGTATTTATGGAACAATTTCTTACTTATGTCCTTAAATGAATATACATACTCTCAATTTTTATTATCATGTAATAAATAATTTCTAATTAAATAAATTTCTCTTTAATGTCTTCCTTCAAAAGTACTTAATACATTTAATATTATAATCTTTCTCAAAGTTGTTAATAAGCTCAATTTTTTTTTCTTAATATCTTAATTGTAATATTATTTCTTAATCCTTAAACTCTTATTAGTGTCTTCTTCATATTTTCTACTATCGTTACTTGCAAAATTCACTATAATCCTTTTTGTTTGTTACTAATTAATCTATTTTAATTAAAATATATAACATCTTATCAATATGGTAAACTGTATTATATTAATCATTATTGCAGTTTGACACCACAGTATATTTTAATATAAGGAGCTATTTTGATTATATTCATTGTCATTGTCAAACTATGTAAATGAAAGCATTCAATTTCAAATTTTTGTTACCTTTCATTAAAATAATTGTGTCAAAATTATGTGGATTGATTCTAATATTAATGTTATTCGAAGTTTGACCATACAATGTGTTTTATAATTACAAACCTTGCATAGTAGAAGGAAAACTATAAAAAGTTTTACAAGAAATAGATGAATTATAGCTCATTTTGCAAGTTTTGTATCTAGAACTTTAAAATACATTATAAAATGAATCTTATTATACATACAGTATTCTTGTCATCAGAATAGTGGAGAATATAATCATTATATTATTCCTACAATCACATTTAATTATTTACTTCATTTATTACTTTGATAAGTAATAGTTCGAACTGATTTTATTTAAAAATATTCTACTTTGTAAGTATATCTCTGTGTTCCAAACCATTTAACATTTTTCTATTTAAC